>JAJQOW010001426.1:0-49949 GCA_037975125.1 Latrodectus hesperus | reverse complement strand
AACTTAGTATTTGATTAACTAAGATGGAGTATTTTTGTTCTTTTATTTTTACTATTTAAATTTTTATTTAATTTAATTTTTTTAATTTTTATTTATTTATTCATTTTTTTATTTTTATTTTTTTTCTCATTATTATGGATTCAAAATGATTGAATCAGAGACTGAAATGATTTACACGGATTGCGATTAGCGCATTCCAAAAATAAACACTTCAAGATTATTGACTTTCGAATATTCTATTCCACAACTAATCTAATTAGCTGCGGAAAACGGTATTACTAAGTTCTTCCTTTTCCTGTCTCCCACTGATGGTATTGCATCTATTCCAAAGAAACCTTACAATTTAAAGCAAGAAATAATTCAACTTGTAAAGAATCACAAGAAAATAATACAAATTCTACATACCCGTCAAGGTAAGCTTCTATTCGAAACTAATTGCCCAGATGCTGCTGTAGAAATAAGCAAGATAAACAATATTCTTGGAGTACCTGTTAACTCCAGTTTTCAACCTGAATACATTTCTTCAAGATTTCTTATTAAAGAAATAAATGGAGATTTACCTTTATATCTTGTTGCTGGAGAAATTGCGCAAAATGGCTTAACGATATTAAGCTTACAAAGATTTACAAAAAAGAATTCTGAAGAACTGAGCGAAAATATTTTAGTGAGCGTCATTGGACACCATTTACCTCAAACTATTAACTTATTCTATTCAATCATTCCAATTTCTCCTTTTATTGATAATGTTCGCCAATATGGAAAATGCTATAAATTCATTCACCCTACGAATAAATGTACACAAGAAGTCTTCCTATGTAAAAACTGTGGAACATTCCATAAAGACTCTCCCTGTGCCAATGAAACACCTAAATGTATAAACTGTCAGGGAAATCATACAGCTAATGACATTTCCTGCCCTACGAGGCTTGAAGAAAAAAAATTCTTACATTTTAAAAGCATGAACCACTTCCCGTTTATTGAGGCGAGAAGGCGTTATAATAAATCTTTAAAAACCAGTTACTCCAGAGTAACCAAAAGTCATCTTCCTTTCGTGCCGAATCAAAATGAAATAACTGATATTGTTAAAAAAGCAGTGACTGAGATGGCTTCTATATTTGAAGCAAAATTACCTGCAATACAGGCTAGACAAGATCAAATGGTCCAACAAATGTTCTCATTCATGAAAGAATGTATGCGAACATGTTCGAATCCAGCTAGATCAGTTTCTAGATCTCCTCCTAGAAAGAGTCGTGCAAGATCTATCCAGTCAAGAATGATAAGTCCAAAAAATTCTGTGAATCAGCAAATTATATCTCCTGAACAACCTATTATGAAATCTCCTCAACAAATATTAAATGTGCAGAACCTAACATTAAAGAAAGAATTGAGCCAGGAAGAAGTCGTAAAAAACATTCATAATTTTTTTAAAAATATATATATATTCTTTTACTACGAGTGCACTTTTTTATTTTTAATAACTCTGTTTAGGTATTTCGTTTTTATTTAATGTTCAATTTAATTCCTTGGAATGCAAAAAGCGTTCTATCTAAGCACCCGTATGTAAAACTTCCGTACTTTCAATCTTCCGATGTCCTAGGAATTCAAGAAACGTTTCATAAAAAATCCGACTTATTTCAAATTTATAATAAAACAATAATTAGATTAGATAGGCAAGATGGCTGTTGTGGAGGACTTCTTTTTGTAAGATAAATCTCTACCTGTGCAAGTTTTAAATATATCCCACTCAGAAGATAACGATACAGAAATATTAGCTATTAAAATTACTATATCCAAATCATCTCTTACTTTATTAAATGTATACGTCCCACACGGTAAATTTTTAAGTTCTTTGTTCCATAGCATTTTATCAAATATTCATCCTCCCTTCATAAGAATTGGAGACTTTAATATACGAAGTTTGGCGCTTGGTAGTTATTAAAACTCTACCGAATCTTCAGAATTCCTCGATTGGATACTGGATAGCAACATCTGTCTTTTAAATACCGCTCAGCCTACTCATTTTGGACTCCAACATAGACCATCCCTTATCGATTATAACTTTGTATCTCCTGATATTTTTCCTTCTTGTACTTTCTCAGTCAGTTCAGATAGTAATGGTAGTGACATAGTTGACCCTGTTCAAACAAGTGTTAAAATCTACAATAACGATTATTCGAAAGGTACTTCCCTCAATAGAATTATATCGACTGGTTTCTTCAATTCAATGAACACTCAAATTGCTAATAACGGACTAGTTTCTGTAGATCAATTCCAAATTTTATTTAAAAACTATCTTGATAAATTCAGGAAAAAACAAATCTTTCCGTTAAAGTCATATCCTCCGTGGTGGACATTGGAATGTTGTTATCTTTTGGGTCAAAAAAGAAAACTTTGGAGAAAAGCGAAAAGTTCTCTTAATCAGACTCTGTGGATATAGTACAAACGAATTTCTGCAAAACTTCATTAGCTTCTTCTAACCCTTTCCAGAAATTTCTGGGATAAAACCATAACAAATGCTGGTATATCTAAGGACATTTATTCTATTCTTAAAAAGCTTAAAAATAGATCCACTTACTCACCAACTCATCATCTACCAATTTCTAGCGAAACTTCAATTATTTCGGACCCTGTTGTTCAGGCTAACTTATTTGCCAAATTTTATTCTCGTCAATCTGAAACTGAAGTATTACCTCTTGATTTAAGTTCAAACTTTGATTTAGAATATAACTCTGTATTCTAGCTCTCAGAACTCCAATTGGCGATTTCTAAATGCAAAACTACTTCAGCTGGTCCTGATTTAATATCTGCTAAAATTTTGAAGGGTCTATTAAACATAGCTTTACGATCTCTTTTGTCACTCATAAATAACTCTTGGTTCAGCGGTATTGTTCCCCCGTCTTGGAAAAAAATCCATCATAATTCCTATAATAAAATCTGTGAAAGATACTACTTCACTGAATTCTTATCGCCCAATATCTCTTACAAGTGTTCTATGTAAAATCATGGAACGCATGATATTAAATCGTCTAATAAATCATATCTCCCTTTCCAAATATTTCATCAAAATTATCATGGATTTATGCCTTATAGAAGTTGCGATGGTGTTCTTTCTATGATTCATCATCATATTTTGCTTTACGCTCACAGAGAAAATATATCATATGCACAACTGTAGACATATCTCAAGCTTACGATTCAGTGTGGCCAGACGGTCTTATTTATAAGCTCCTCCAATTTGATATCAGAGGAAATGCTGCTCATTGGATATTGGATTCATTATCGGATAGAAGTGTTAAAGTGAAATGGCGTGGAACTTTATCTCAACCCACTTTCTCTAATAGAGGTTTTCCTCAAGGCAGCGTTCTTTCTCCCTTTCTTTTCATGATTTATGTGTCAGATATTTACGAAGTTCTCTCTCCTGACATCAAGTGTTTTATTTATGCTGATGACATAATTCTTTTGGCTGCTCATTCATCACAAGAAAGTCTACAACAAAAAATGCAGACTGCAATCATAAAACTTGAGCAATGGTGTGATGAATGGAAACTAAAAATTGATTCCTCAAAATTTTCGGTCATTGATTTCTCTTCCGAAAAATCTCCTGTAAATTTTGAACTAACTATCAACCAATTACCTATTTCTTGGTCTAAGTACATAAAAATTCTGGGCCTCTATTTTACTAATAACTTAACCTTCAAGTATAATTTTCAAATGAAAAAAAATCTATCCAGAAGATAATTAATGTTTTAAAAACTATTGCAGGTAATAGATGGGGAGCAAAAACTAATCACTTACTTCAAATTGTTCAGTCCTTCATTACAAGTAGCCTGGATTATGGATGTCATGTATTTACATCTGCGAGCTTATCAGACCGAAAAATCTTGGATCCGATATATCACTCAGTTCTTAGAATTGCTACAGGTCTTCCTCGCTGGACACCAATTCCATTTCTTCGGAAAGAAGCGGGGGTCTTACCTCTTACTGTAAGACAGAACTTTCTCTCTACAAGGATGTATATTAGAAATCTTGCACTTTCTACTAGATCTCCATGTGGTAGTTTGTGGGAATCAATGCCATACAGCCATATCTCTGGCGCTCTTTCTCTATCTTTGGGAGTGAAAAAAATGGCTTGAATAAAATGGAATTCAAGAATCACAAATTTTAAGAGTTCCTGCAAAACCTACATCTGTTAATGTTAATTTAAAAATATTTCTTAGAAAATATACTTTTCAGACTAAAAATCTTCCAACAAATACTATCAATGACCTCTTTGAACTGAATAGTACTTCTGAATGGTCCAATCACATATTATTATTTACTGATACATCTAAAATAGAAAATAAACTTAGAATCTCTGTTTATAACAGCAGAAATAACTCCTTTGTTTCCGGGCAAATTAATAACTCTAATTCCATCTTTACAGCAGAGGTATTGGCTTTATATCTGGCGGTGACTAAATTCTGTATTTCTCCCTCCAACTATATCATGTTATCAGACTCCTTATCCTGTCTAAGCAGTTTGAAAACTCTCTTAACCTCTTCCCCAACCATCATTCAACAAATCGGATCAGCTTTAGGAAATGCAACTAAGATTTGCGAATCTATTAAATTAGTTTGGATTCCAGGTCATTCCGGAATTGCTGGGAACGAAAAAGTAGATGCGCTTGCAAAATCAGCTATTAATAAAAGTTATATTCTGCACTCGATTTCACCTGAAGACCTTATCCATAATATAAGAAACATTTTTATCATTTATAATAATAACGAATGGAAAAATAGTAAATATTCCTCTAACTTTTCGCACATGTCTTCTATCACGAAAATTCACCTCAATTATATTAATTCTCGCCTTGAAGAAGTGTGGCTAGCTAGAGTTAGAACTAGATCTTTTCCGACAAAGGCTAAATTACATGAATTCAGACTTTCTTTAACGGATAAATGCTCTTGTGGAGAAAGAGAAACCATGGATCACATAATGCTATCGTGTCCTCGATATGATCAAGCAAGAAATTCCTTAAGAGAAAAACTTGGTATTGGAGCTCTTTCTTTCTCTTGGATTTTAGATTTGTCAACGAGTCCTAAAGAGAAAATTGACGCAACAATTTCTTTTTTGAAACAAATTAATAAATTCTAATTTTTGTCTCGTCTTTGTATTTCCAAGCGGCCTAATTTTCCCCTTCAGATGTTAATCAAACGCTGTGCTTATCTTTTCGTTTTGATCGTCATTTTTTTTTCAAAATCATCAATCCATCAATTTTTGTTTAGGTTTCAAATAAAAACTCAATCTTACTCAATGCGAGCTATAAGCCTATGAGCATAAAGCTCCAAAACAGTTTTTGTCGTAACCTAACCTATATTCCCCGAGTTAATATTGCATTAATTATATTTCTATACATTGATCATATATTTTATCCAATCTTATAGTTCCTTATGATAGAAATTTTTTTAATACTTACAAAATAGCCTTGTTAATATTAACCATCACCTGTAACCAGTTTAGATGGTGTTCACAAATATTATGTAATTTTCTTGAGGGATTAGATTTGTGATTTGCTCATTTTTGCTCATGAGTGTAAGGGGCGTTAACCATGCTTACGTATGAACTGAGAATTGATGATGGAAACATAAACGAATCCGAACAACAAGTAATTTAAAAATTCCTGTCTTAATTTGTTTCAATGTTAGTTACACTTGGAATTACAATGCTTGGTTATGGTCCAGTATAATTATTATTTTCAATATATTCTACAGAACCTCATACAAATCTATCGCAAGGTATTTCTGCCTTTTTATAAAATCTCAATAGTTGGTAAACTTTTAAATGCACTGCTGGTCACCGTAAATGTATTGGGTTGGCAACTAAGTAATTGCGGATTTTTTTAGAAAATCAAAGACAATTTTTTCATGGAACTAAATAACTTTATTCTGTAATGTATTGCCCATTTTGATCAATGACCTTTTGTCATCTTTCAGGCAGCATCATAATCCTACGTTCATAAAACTTCTGGTTTTTATTAGCAAAAAACTGAATCAAGTACGATTTGACATCATCATTATTATTGAAATTTTTACCATTCAAGGAGTTTTGTAAAGATCGAAACAAAAAGTAATCAGATGGTGCAAGGTCAGGTCTATATGGTGGGTGTGGAAAAACATCCCAACTAAGCTCCAATAACTTTTGCCGAGTGACCAAAGATATGTGTGTCCTTGGATTGCCATGATGGAATACAACACCTTTTCGATTTGTCAATTTGGGCCGCTTTTCTTCAACTGCATTGTTTAACATCGTTAGTTGTTCAATGTAGACATCAGAATTGATCATTCGGTTGGGTGGTAAGAGTTCAAAGTAGACAGTTCCCTTGTAATCCCACCAAACTGATAACAAAACCTTCTTTTGATGAATATCAGCTTTTGATGTTGTTTGAGCTGGTTCATCTGGCCTGCTCCACGATCTTTTCCGCTTGATATTGTTGTAAACAACCCATTTTCCATCGCCAGTTATCAGTCATTTTAAAAATAAATCATTTTCATAACGTTTCTTTAGCAAATTGCAGCTGTTTATGCGTTGTGTTTCTTTAAGTTCGTGAGGAACCCATGTATCGAGTTTTTGAACATAGCCAAAGTGTTTTAAGTGACTTTCAATGCATGTATGTGATACACGAAGCTTCTCTGCAATCTCACGTGTTGTACTGTGACGATCCAAATCGATTATTGCTTTAATTAGGTCGTCCTCAACTTCAACTGGACGACCAGAGCGTTTTTCATCTTTGAGTGAAAAATCACCCGAACGAAATTTGGCAAACCAATTTTGACACTGCCGTTCTTTTAAGGCTTCGTCACCATAAACAGCACATAATTTTTTATGAGCTTGCGATGCGCTTTTCCCTTTGCGGAAATAAAAAAGCAAAATAAGACGAAAATGCTCCTTTTGATTTTCCATTTTTTAACAATTCATCGTCAAACGAAAACTACCCAATCGATCAAAAAATCTTTTTTTTACTGATTGACAGCTGAATTGCCAACTATCAAGTAACAAAATGTGTTTTACATTTGTACTACGTCTGCAAACCTAAAAATTCAACTGAAGCCATCTATGAGTAAATTCCGCAATTACTTAGTTGCCAATCCAATATTATTCAGTGCCTACGCGTACCATTCGACGCCATTATTATATGGAGGGGTCTGTCTACAAGACTCCAATTGCTCTGTCTACCCTTGAAGCAGAAACACAGCCGTCTCCGTCACCAATTGCGCTATGAAAGAAGGATGTGGAAGACTGAATG
This sequence comes from Latrodectus hesperus, assembly GCA_037975125.1. Classification (NCBI taxonomy): domain Eukaryota; kingdom Metazoa; phylum Arthropoda; class Arachnida; order Araneae; family Theridiidae; genus Latrodectus; species Latrodectus hesperus. The sequence goes on along the minus strand of JAJQOW010001426.1, from coordinate 42,667 downwards.
GAATGAAATTGTCTTTACTGACGAGTCTCGCTTCTGTCTGCAATACCACGATGGTCGCATTCGAGTCTGGAGACACCGTGGAGAGAAAATGCTGAACAGCTGCGATATTTACCATCACACTGGTTCTGCACCGAGTATTATGGTATGGAATGGCATTGGATGTCACGCTCGTACTCTTCTAGCACACGTTGCCGGTACTTTAAACAGTCTGCGCTACATCTCTGAGGTGTTGGAGTCAGTTGTCCTTTTCTTACCTTCAGGGCTTATCTACAGCCATATTTCAACAGGATAATGCGCGACCACACGTGACAGGTATTGTCCCAGGGTTCTTTGTCCATCGCCAGATTGAATTCCTTCCTTGGTCGGCTGGCTCTCCGGATCTTTTGCCAAAAGAAAACATGTGGTGCATGGTTGCTCAGTGATTGACCCAGATTACATCCCCAACTGCCACATCAGATAAACTTTGACAACGTGTGGAAGCTTCTTGGTCTGCTGTACCCCAAGAAAGTCTCTTTGAATCAATGCCGAGGCATATGGCAGCGGTGATCTGCAACAATGGCGGCTACTCTGGCTACTGATTTTGGCAGAAACCACACTTCACAGAAGTCTATAAATTTAATAATTCGATATTTGATCAACAGGTTATCTACAAAATACATTTTGTAGTGATATCTATTGTGTTTCTTGGTGTTGCAATTTGGGTGGACAGCAGTGTAATTAAGTAAAATAAAAGTATTCGATAGCTTTAGGAAACAATTTTCAACTATTTTATAATTTATCACGCTCTTTCATTCAAGTATCAAATTAGCTTTCGTGGCTATTAAGAAAAATTAATATAAATTCATCAAGAAGAAATAAGAAAACGGAGTTTTCTTCCTCACTTAACTATCCTTCCAGTTCTACTTTTAAGAAGGTTCATTGTATTTCTGCCAGAATTGCATAAGATTTTAGAAATACGTATTTGTATTCATCCAATATTTTGATGAATTTAGTTCCATATTAGATAACAACTTCCACTATATGGTTTGGATGTTGCAATAATCCGGTATAATTATTACACACAGCATTCAAACAATATATTTTTTAATTTACATCCTACATGTGAAACATTCTGTACAGTGATATCTTTCAACTGCTATTTAGTATTAATCTTTCCTTGTAATTTATTACAAAATGCACAAATGTTTTGTGATAGTGAAAGAAGCTGAAAACAACGGGCTTTTTACCAATCATTTCACACCATTACTCAGAAGTTTAAGTAATTTGAAGGCTGGTAGATTTTGTCTGCTCAATTCGTTATCTATAGCGATATCATCACAAAATTTATTTTTCTATAAAAGTATTGTTTCAAAGGTATTTATATTTCTTATAGTTTATATGTTGATTTTTAATCATTTTTATTTCGACTGTATTTACTTCAGTAAAAAGCGATTACTCATTTCATCACCAAAAATGTTTCGAAATTTAATTTTTTTTATATTTTATTTTTATAAAAGCTTCAAATTTGTAGGAAAAAAGGTTTGAAAATAAATGAAAAATTTTAATTATTCAAAAATAGAATCAAAAACAATCAAAATTTCTTGAATTCATAAAAAAATTTTTTTGAACAGTAATTGAGGAGAAATAGCAGTAAACAAGAAAACAATTTTTTCCATTTTCTTGAAAGGTACGCTTATATGTATGCAATTTGCATATTTGAAATTAATTTATTTATTGTAAATTTTTTAACCTAATTTGTCCTTTTATAGTTTATTGGTGCTCCTAATCTAATGCTATGGCCATCCGTTTGAGTTTCTACCTGAAGTAAGGGATACAAGTAAAAATCAAATGAGGTATGATTTTGTTTTGTGCCAAGCTGAAATTCTTTGAATGGTGAATTCTAAGTTTTTTTTGACCTGGTCTTTTTATTAACATACTTTTATATCTAGTATTGAAATTTCATATACATCAGAACTTTGTGGATTTAATTGTTCCCGTAAATGAAAGTTGTTGAGCATAAGAGGTTAAACAGAGCTTCACTATTCATTTTCACTTATATGTTTTACAACAAACTCATCCAGGTTACTATTTCCCTATTTACAAAATATTTGAGCTCCAGTGGCTCAGTAGCTTCACGCCGCTTCCCGTAAGCTCAGCAAAGTGAAGCATCATTTGCCGCGGGCAGTGGTTGGGAGGGTGACCACGGTGTACTCTCCTTCATTGGGTTGCTGGAACTCCGAGGGTTGGGGACGTGTCCACGTTCATCTGTGACGTCCAAAATCCTTCCACTGGTGTGGCGTGGATGTATAGAGGACGGTGCCAGCTCAAGTGTGGCCTCGTCACCTGACCGTGGTTTAAAATGACGAGGCACCTTAAAAAGAGCAAAGTCGTACTTTCACCTTCTGGTGCTCTGATTCAAACGAAAGACGTTCTCTTTTGACTTAATTCGCACAGCCAAAGGCACAGCGAGCTTGGCTTGTCCAAGAGTCATAAGCAACAACAACAAAATATTTTCCAGTGATGATATATTTTAATAAATTGAATTTTAAAATTTTTCCCATCAGTAAATATTTATTTTCTTGACTATCAAATTTTTGTAGATTCTCAAATTCAACAAATGTAATTAAAAGCCTTACCGAATCTCTTATAAGGGGAAGCCATAAATCTTTTTCATTCATATTGATATTTTTACTTTTTCGATCTTTAGGTATTTTGCTCACAGTGACTACCTTGAGCTACTCTATTGAACGCTCCTTTAATTTAAGAGCTGCAATAGCTTTTGAAGAATGGCAGCATTCTTGTAGCTGGAAGGCAGTGGATTTAGTACCTGACACAGCAGAAGACCATCATGCTGAGAGGGCTTATGAGTAGTAAAACAGTCGTTGGATTTAATATCCCTCCGTTTGTGAGACATAAAAAAGGAAGTTGAGAATGCTTGTTCCGGTGTCATCGAAATAGGGTTCAAATGATGAAGCTGTTAGCAGAGTTTTTGGTTGGCAAGAATAGCTATCTGGAAGCATACCGCAACAAGTTAACCAATTTTGGGAAGTTTTTCCCCCGCAGAATTTTCAAAAGAAAATTTGAAGACGTGTCTTTTTATAGTGACATATAAGTACTAAAAGTGAAATTTGAATTCATTATTGAAGTATACTGATATATATATTCGAATTAAAAAATTGCTTTCTTCGAATGTTTCAGACACTTACAGAATGTGGGGACCAATAAATTACCCTTGTCGCATCCGGTTATCTTTGTCTTTACGAAAACTTTGGAGTTTTTGAAAGGTATCATCTGATGTAGGACAGGTCAACGGATATCTGCCATGCCGACCGATTGGCTGAGTGGTTAGCGTTCCTGACTACTGAGCTGGTGGGTCCCGGGTTCGAATCCCGGTTCTGGCATGGATGTTTCATTCCTTCTCTGTGTTACTCTGTCCTTTCTTCTGTGATGATGAATGAATGTGGTCCACCCTATAAATGGGTTTGTGGTGGTATGGTGCGGGTAACGCTACTCGCCTCCGTGACTTGGTTCACAGGTGCCCGCTGGGTAACGACACATGAGTAGCAGTTTCTGGCCTTGTTGTGGCATAGGGTTCAGTCACCCTTGTGTGCCCGCCATTGGATAAAAAAGTATATCTGCCATTCTTCTAAGTAAACCAAGGTAGCATCTGATTTTCTCCTTGGGAATTTGAAATAATTGAACAGAATTCCATTTCTGGAACTGGTTCATCTTCTCTTATTTTACATCCGTATTCTAGTTATTTGAAAAGTTAGGGAGCTTTGTTTGCACATCATACATGTTTATACACAACTCCCTCTTCCACACTCACCTTTATGGAGTTATACTCCTGGGAAAAATCTAAAATCTCGGAGGAGTGGAAAACACCCCCTATCCATGATTGCACTGTAAAAAAAACGGAAGAAATACAGTAAAAATCACTGTTATTTAAATAGCTATCATAGGAACACTAATGATTACAGTAAATTTTACTGTAAAATTCAGCCGCAGAAAATCGTTTGCTATTGAGCATGCGCATTGAATTGGCGGAATAAAAGTTTCTTCTGTTCCTGTGACAAATGAATCAAATTAATTTCGCCATTTATTTACTTTTATTTTCGCTTAGTGAAGTTGGTGATATTTTGAGAATAATTATTCCTTTAGTTGAAGTTCTATTAAAATTTCACCACCAAATATAAGGTAACGTATACTTTTCATATTTTTTATTATGCAAGTTGTTAGCTAACTTTGATATATATAAATTCTTATAAATTTGACTGAACATTTCAAAAAATTCTAAGCTGAATTTACAAACGATCATATTTACTAGTATTAATTTAGTGTCAATATTTTTTTACTTATATTTATTAATATTTAAAATATTTTTTAGTAGTTTGTTAACATATTTGATTAGTATTTTAATTATCAATTTTTTGATGAAATTAGAATTGTATTTAAGTGCTTCCATTGTTATAAAATTGCTTAGCTATATCTCTTTCGAAATTAAAATTGAATAAGCATCTATTGTTATATTCTTTCTTTTAGATATATATTATTAAATATATTAATGGAATTTCTATTTTATTTCATTGTGGAAAATTCTTGATTTTTCTGTCATTGTAAAATGATATAATTTATCGTATATTAACTAAATATAATTTTTACATTTTTAATAATTTTTTGATTAGAATTTTATTAAAAAAATTTTATTTTTTAATACAGATTGTTAAATTGCATTCTAAATTTTATCATTAATTCAATTCCATTTTGTAACATGCATTAAAATAATAATTTTTTTAGGCATAAATGTTTGTAAATTCTTTCAATAAAAAAATATTATAAATAATGACATTTATTAGAATAAATGGTCTTGTGTTTAGAATTTGCATGAAATGTAAAAATGCATTTCAATGGAAAATGTAATGTTCTTTTAAAATATTTATTTTTTAAAATCATTATTTTATAACAAATATATAAGAAACATTTTTAAATACATATTAAGAAGTACTATTCGAATTAAGGTGATTTATTTAGGAAATGTAAAGTTTATTATTTTATAACCATGATTAATTTTTTAAATTTATATAACTAATTAGAACATTAATTAAAAATCTGTTTGGAAAATCTTGTTGGTAGTTTGATATTTATGAAACAAAATTTCTGGCAACACATTTTTTTTGAAAAAAAATTACATTATTACTGCAAATTTAACTTTATTTTATTAAAAAATTGCAAAATTTGTAGTGCTATTTATGATTTATTTACATATTAGTGATGAAATCTGAAATTCATAAAAATAAAAGCTAATTTAAAATTATAATTAAGAAACAAATACATGAGTGAAAACCTTCTAATTTGTTCTTGCTTAACATATTTAAAACATATTGTGCTCAAGATTTTTCTAATACTACTGTGCACATTAAATACTACCTTCCAATATAGTCACACTTTTTAAAAAAAAAATTAAATATACCTATGTTTAGCGAAAATAAGAATTTATGAAGAAAATGTTTGATTTGTAAAGGAAGTTTTAAAAATAGAATAATCACAAATAACTTTTAGTAGTAAGACTATTCAGAGTAAAGCCTCTTCTTACCGACTTCAGCCATATTTGAAAGATAGAATAGGTATTGGGAGAGAGAGAGAGAGTGTTTTTGTAAGCACGTGTATTTTTAAAAGTTTTCTATTTATCCTTCATTGTGATGTCCGACAAGAGGCCAAAATGCAGTGTGTTCTTTGATGTTATGATTGAAGAGGCTGTAAAATTAATATGAGACTTCTCCATTTCAAAGAAAAGATATTAACACACCTAGTGATATTTCCACATTAAAAAAGATGACCTTGCTTATTTTTAAAGCAAAGCATTTTGGACCATATTAAGTGTTTAACTGTTGTAGATTTAAATGAAAGACTAAAGTTTGCATCAGCTAACAAAATTAAAAGAATTGTTAATTTCTTAAAAACTCCTCCTCCTGGAGGTTGTAAAATACAATTTTCAACCATTTAGGAATTGGATGGAAAAGAGGATATTGGAGCGTTTATTATTATTCTATCAGAGAAGACTTGAAAAAATATTTAGAAGTACTGCAGTAAAGTACTCAAAATTTTATTTTAAAAAATTACTGCTTAGTAAATTATAAATAAGAAATTTAGAAATGAATATAAAAGTTAATCATAAATAAATTAATCAGGAATTTGTTTATTGGTTTCAGATTTCCGCATCTTCTCAGGATGCAATAGATATTACAGACTTACCTTGCACACCATGTCTATTAATTTGTGGTACGTATTATTTATATATTTCATAAGGTTTGAAGTGTTTTAACTCAAAAGCAAAATTTTGTTGTTACATTTATTGACCTCATCAAAAATTGTTTACTCTGCTTACATTCTTTTTAAAATAAATCTTATGAATATATAAAGTTCTAAGAAAATCTAAATAAATTGTTTTAGTAAAATATATCTTTTTTGATACAACTTCAATTGTATTCTTTATTTATCTTAAGTACGTATATAATGACGTAAATATGCAGACTTAATGAACAGCAATTTTTTTTTTATATTTCATAATTTTGCACTATTTCATGTAATTTTTATTGAAATTAAAGTTTTCTTTGCGGGAAATACAACTTTGATCTCACTCTAAGACAACTTAGATTTCACTTTTGAGGTAACTATTTACGAATTAAATAAATTCAGTTTTAAGCAAATGTTTTATAAAATGTTATTTCATAAATTATTGTTACTTTGACACATTATAGCATTTTAATTTTTCTGTTTATTTTCGATGGAAATGTTTTTAAATTGTATATATATGCATGTAAAAGAAATGTTTTCATATTCTCTACAAAATTATTTTTTTTACTTAAAATCGGTTTTTGTATGTTATTTTTAAAATGTGGGCATAAAGTTCATATTTCGCACTTTATTTCTAAAAATTTGTAATTCACAATTGGAAGTGTTATGATTTGCTTTTCAGAGGATATAATTTTCGATAACATGAATGAATCCTTATAAAACCAATTCTATATTCTCTTTTAATTAAATAAATTACAAATTAGTTTCTCGAGTTAGAAAACATCAGTTAGAATGATTTAATTGAAGTAAAGATTTTATCATTTTCAGAAAAAGTGAGACCTTCATTACCAAAAATTCTTATCATGAAATTGCTAAAATCCCTTGAAATAATTTTTATCATCAAAATGCTTGTGATTGCATAAATGTAACAACCACTTGTTAACTATTAAGAGAAGTATATTTTAATGTAAAACAATAAAAATTTCTAAATATTTTATTGAACTATTAAACAACTTTTCTCTGAAATATTCAGCTCTTGAAATTTCAAATTAGTTATTCATGTGTCTATTTTTTTGTTTTTCAGGTGCTTACTTGTTCAACTTTAATCTCTCGCGGGGAACGAAATCTAAAAAATATGTCAAGGAAGGAATCCAAGCACGTGTTTTTGTCATTTTTAAATACTTTATACAACTTTAAATGGCTATAATTATTAAAATGTAAATAAAAAAATTCTTTACAATTATTTGTGTATTGTCAACTATATTGCTTTTTTTCTCAGAATCTTTATTTGCTTACATTATAATAGAAAAAAATCAATTACTTTAAGCAATATCAAAAAGAAAACTTTTATTGTCTTTACAGTATAATTAAAATACTACATCATTAACTAATTCCCTTAGGTATTTTTAGTAAAATGGAATGTTGTGTAAGGTTTCTTTTTATCTTAAATCTGTAGAATCACAGATATATCGAAAATCAATTTTATTCTAAGCTTTGTATCTTATTCAATATAACTACTATCTCTTAATTTTATAAAAAAAATTTGTAATAAAACTTTTAACCTTAACTATTCAATTAAGTTACGATTTGATCCAAGATTTTGAGGTAAGAAAGTTAAACAATCTCGTCAGGTATTGAAAGTTAAACTATTGATCTCAAAATGTTCTGAAAAATGACATCTTCTGCAATATAATATTAGTAATGCTTTTGTACTTTGTATATTATATAAAAAATTGCTTAATAATAGTTGGCCCATAATTAGGAAATTAGCTAATGTGTTTTCAAAATTGATTTATACTCTACTGTTATCTTTACAAAACATGATGATAGCTGTAAATAGCTATTGCAGTAGGTTTTGTAGAATATGCAGCAAAATGCATAGTAAAATGTGCTATAAAAATAACAATAAAAAGTGCTGTAATATAACAATAAAAAGTGCTATAAAAATTACAGTAAAAAGTGCTGTAAAAATTACAGTAAAAAGTGCTGTAAAAATTACAGTTAAAAGTGCTGTAAAAATTACAGTGAAAAGGGCCGTAAAATTACAGTGAAAACTGCTGTAAAAATTACAGTAAAAAGAACTGTAAAAATTTTACGAAATATGCTGTAAAATTTACAGCATATTGTACTGGCGCCCAAAACGCCAGCACATTTTGCTGTAAAATTACAGTGCTTTTTTTAGAGTGTGGTACAAGTAGAGATGTAAAATTCCCGGGAATTTTGAAGCTTGGGAATTAACTCGGGAATTTTGGGAAAAAACCGGGAATTTTGGGGAATATTGGGAAATTTGAGGGAATAAACTCAACCAATCATATTTCGTTTTAGGGATTCTTTTTTCGCATATATATGAAGCGAAGTGAAGTAAAATTTGATATCTAAATAAATTTTAAACAAACTGAAATTTTATTTTCTACAATAAGCATTCATAAAATCAGTAAAAAGCATAAAGTATGAATATTAAAATTGTAAAAAATATAGTATTGAAAAATTTCATCCCTAGGGGATATTTTTATATCGGTGTATGGCGAGATCTGTCGCTAAGATTGTTGGGAAGCCAATGTTTCTCACAAATATATATGTAATGAAATTATGAAAACAAACTGAAAATTGTTATTTGATGAAAAATAATATTGTTTCATTGTAACAAATAGTGATTCTTTTCTTCATATCTATTTTTCCATTTTCAGTTCTTTTAGGTTGTTAGAGATTTATTATTTTTTGCTATCATTCTTTATATAATAGATTTGTTTCTTATATTCGAAATTACTTTATTTTTAAAAAAAATGATTTCACTTTAATTTTAATGTATTTTCCTTTAAAACAAATTATTTGAAAAAAGTAAGGATGTACTTGATTTTTTTCACTCTTTGTAATAAATTGAAAATTGATGATTTAAAAATAAACAATGCCAAGCAAATTGCTTTCACTTTTGTTTTGACTCCTAATTGACAAATTTTTCAATGATACAAAACGATACCGTTTCATGTATTCTTCTCAACTGAATATGGGTAAATGGTGCACAAATTTAATTAATATGTAAATGAAAGTATGTGGTGAGGCAACATGTGTAAGTTGTGAACAAAATAGAGCTCTTCCAGCGAATCATCATTTAAATAATATCTTGTAGGAATTAATGTGACAAAAAATGTGTAAAAAAATGTATATAAAAATTTTTTTATCCACAAATGTAATCATGAATAAAATACTTTTTCCTTTATTATAGTTAAAATATTTAAAAAATGTTCTTTTATATTTTAAGATTAATTAACAATTTTTAAGTACAATATATATATAATGCAGACTTTAAATAAAACAGCAGACTTTAAATAAAACAATTTTTAATTCTTTTACAAGGATCTGATCCATTAATTTACACAATTACAATATATCTACAGTTGAATTATTCATTGAGTTTTTGAAAAAATTTTTTACAACATTAAATATGATTTCAAAACAGTAAGGTAGAATCAAAATCTCTTTAAACTATTGTTCATCAATTCTAAATGATAAGACAGAAAATATGGGTGAATTAAAAAAATTATTGATAATCTGTCATTGAAAATACTTCTATTTTTCAGACTTTAGTACTAAAAATGGAAATAACTTTATGATATTATGAAAAGAATTTACGAAAGTCAAGCAAACGAATTCTAAAAAAAATTGTTGCTTTTTTAACATTTTACACTCGCGTAATCTTGTAAAAAAATTTAAATTATTTTTTAATTCAATGCATCTTGCTTTTCATAAAAAGGCTGAAATGTGTTATTCTTTTCAAAAGAAGATTTTAGGTTAAAATACTAGCTCTAAAAATATTAATCCCAGTTTGATATAAGAAAATAGGTATATTATTTTTCTATAATCTTGTTATAAAAACTTGAAAATTTATATTTTTAAGAGTTAGTTCAGCTTGAATTTTTATACACAAGATTAAAATTTGTACATAATACAAAAATTTTAGGACAATTGACAAATCTGTAATTTTGTGGATTGTATATTTCCAATTCAAAAACTTGAAGTAACCATAAACAATTTGTTCAGAAAGGATTTTAAAAATTGTACAGATGCATTTAGAAATCTGCACAATAAAAAAATCCCATCTAAATATGTTTTTACCTGTTATCTTGTGAAATAAAAATATGTATTATTTCTATGGTAGAAAATATCTAATATTTGCAAATATAAAAATATTGCTTAGTAAATACTGATTGATTTTTATGAATATAGTTGTTCAATATAACAACTGAAGTGGATATAACAAAAATTGTTGTAATAAATAATGTATAAAATTGAAGCTACCTATTTTACTGTAACAACAGTAATACTATATTTAAAACAAGCAAATGACACTAAATATCATAAATAATAGTTTAAAAATATTAGTTTTTCAATGTTTATACTACTTCTTTCATGGTGGAAAACCAACTTGGTGCCCAATGATATAAATCTGTCAAAACTTAAGCCCTTGTAATGCTGAAAAGTGAAAATCTTTGTAGCGAGGTATTCGAAACAATATCCTACCTCCTTTCTGGCTTCTTAAAACTAATTGCTCATTTTAAAATAGCAAGTTTCGAGCATTTTAAATGTATTGTAAATTAATGCATGTACGTCATAGATATGGTGTCAGAAGGAAGAGAACTTTAGCTCACTTTAAAAAATTTCAAATACATAGATGAAAAGTTTGTTTTTTCTGGGATAAATGTAAAATACAGTGTAATTAATTTGTAAAATACATTTAATTAGAATTCATAAAAACTCTTATTTGAAGAAACATTTAACATATCACACATGAACATTATTATTTACAATCTCATATAAGTGTGTCAATACCAACCATCAACATATTCTGCATAATAGTTGATAATTAAAGTGAAATTACATAAGACACATTTTTGAATTGAGAAACAATCTTGATTCACTAAGCCCCTGATTATGTTATGTGTGTATACATATTTAAAATTATGAAATTATCTAATCTGCATGTATATATATATAAACATCTCTATATGACATAATCCTTTAACTAAGCAGAACTTTTAGAAGCACTTTCAGCTCACATAAATTAATCAAAATGAAATTGGTAAAAATTATGGTGAAAATCAAAAGTTTTGTCGATTATCTAGTTCATTTGAAACTATAATGTAACGAACACAAAAGCCATATCCAGGAAACTTGGAATAATTTATATACGATTATAAATACTATCCAACCAAGTTAAAATTTAACTTTATCCAAATTATTGAAAAAATCCTCAGAATAACCACCTAAAAGATGGAAAATAGATATCTCAAGATGTTGAAAAAGAGGAAATGGCAAATGCTAATAGGAGACAGGCTCTGCTAGCTAGGATAAACAGGATTTAAAGGTTATAATACTGATAAAGAAGTTTATTCTATCGACACAAACTGGACCAATTTATAAGAAACACTTCATCAAAATTTTAAGTAACTTCAAATTAATCAACAGCCACTATTTAACTCATAACTTTCAGTAAAAGCAAAATTATTATATAAATCTCAACAAATCTAAAATTATTGGAACTAACATGCATATTCAAATTTTAAAAGGTCCATAATAAATGGATGAAATTTAATATTCTTGTCATATAACCCAATAAAATTACCGATTTGTTATATCATTAATAATCAAATTAACTATTAAAGAAATCCAACATGCTTATTTAAATCTAGCTATTCTATTTAATTTTTCGCCAACATTTCCAATAATAAATAGCTTTATTTTAATGAGGAATGATATCAAGAACATTTTTCTGCTTCTTTATTACCAGCAAATAATTAGTAATTTTAAACAGACATTTTTTATATGACAGTATAAAAGTTCAGATATTTTCCAAATCTCAAACACCATTTGTAAAATTTAAAAAATATAACAGTTAAAAATTTGGAAAATGTTTTACTAATATTAATAAAAATCAGTATTTATTATAATCTATGAACAATCAGCTTTGTTATGAAGGTTTTTGCATTAGTATTCTCTAGAAATTATATACACAACAACATGTAATAAATCCTATAGCAATTATATAAGCATATATGAAGTATAAAAACATAATATAACTATGTATAAAAAAACTTGCAAAAGAAAAAAAATGTCTTGCATGTTAAAAGTGCCAAATAAAATTATCAGTATAGTTCACATCATTACTTTTGATGGCAAGAGAAAATGATTGTCTTTTTGTATACAATACGTATAAAATCTGATTCGAGATAAGCAAATATTTAAACATCTGATTTAACCACCGAAAATAAAACCACAATAGTTAAAAATTACCTTTCAACTATTGCGGTTTTATTTAATGAATGTTTCAAACTATAGATGTACATCCAGGCTATTACTTTTATCTAAATTGATCAAAAGTAACACCAGATATCTAATGAAAAACAAAATGAATATCTATATACACTAACGATTGAAAAATTTTCGTATGTTATTTCATAATCAGTAATCAATCTAATAGTAGAATAATATTTTTCGAGTAATATATATGTGAAAGACAGCATATCTAAACGATTTCTCTGTCTAAAATATTAATAAATACACATTCAAATAGTAAACACTACAAGCAACAATTACAATGAACACAACTTGAAACCTCTCCAATCTTTAAGCAAATGGCTGAAATTTCTATTGCCATAAATGAAAGTAGAAATCATTAAAATATATCTTTTTAAATATATTATGTGGTTTTAATAGTTAAAAACTTATAAATTTTTTAAAAAATTCAAATTTTTCCACAAATTTCAAAATTTGGGAATTTTCAAAATTCCGGGAATTTTGAAAATTTCCATGGGAAAAAACCCGGTTTATTCCCGGAAATAAACCGGGTTTTTTCCCACCCTTACAACACTAGGTACAAGGTATCGAAACCGGGTTTGTCCCTTGACCTCCCTTTTGACAGACGTACCCGGACTACTCTCTCAAGATTTGCCAGTGGTCACATCAAGTGCCTCACTTACTACGAGGGCAGGAAAACCTTCGTTACCTTCACCAAGTGAGAAAGTCATCAGGCCTCTCCTGAGCACCTTTTGGATTGCATGGGTCTCTCTCTAAGGAGGATTTCTTCAGCAATCCTCTTCTAGTCTTCGACTTCCTTACAGTCAACGGGATCGTGGATCTTGTCAGACAGTGAGGATAAGAAACAACAACATACATCATATGGATAACGGCAAGACGTAATATCTGCGTGTAGAAAGGACGTTCGCTTGCCAAGATTTTTCTTGTTTGGAGTTTTTTAATGGAGACTTTTCACAACAAGCAGCAGAACTTTCCCATTATCCATGATGTGTGATACACTATTCCGTACTTGAGTTATATTATTAATAATTGTATTATTAAAAAGAACAAATGTGACAGAAAAATCTTGTTATATAATTAAGTAGATAATATATGTAGACAGAAGCAAATAGAAAGAATTCATTTTCTTTTTAAAATGTCAGTGTAAAATTCCTAATACATCTATTAAACTGTCATTAAACTTAGAGTGTATTTTTGAGCAGAAATTACGTACAGTTGAAAATAATGTTTGTTTTCTATATCCATTCTAGTTGGGGGTGGTATTAGTAATGAGCGATAGACATTTTCTAAAGATTTCCCTGCACAATGTTCGTCTTTAAACATTCCAGTTTTCTGTCTGATATTTTTGAATAAGGCTATTTCTTTGTATAATTTTTTTTTATTTCAAATGCAGCAGGCGAAAGCGAACACAGTTCTATCGCCAGTAAAGTGGATACAGAGAAAAATACAAAATAAAGAGTAAACAAGAAGACAGAAAATATGTACAGAGTTATGGCCTAAGGCCTGATAAGAAGTTCTCTAGCCTCCCAATACCGGGAGTAGATGCAATTTTTCTCCAAAGCGGGAGGTGGTCTGCAGTCATCGCCTGATGGCTGCTGCAGAGGGGCAGGCAGGGTTACTGGCAACCTTGAGACTGTAGAGATGTGCATTAAGGCAGTCGTGCATTGTTGTCAGACAGCAACAGCTCTGTGCCTAGGGTAGTCCGGAAGATTACGGATAGCTGTGCTCCAGGATTTATTTTTTATATTTTCTTCTAAGTTGGAAGCATGTGATATTTTATGGCAAGTTTAATTTTTGAGACGGCTCATCTATAGTAAACTGCCTCATAGTGGGTTTGTAGGATTTTCTTTATATTATTGTTTGTAGCATTTTTTAAATTTTTTGTTACCTGTTTTAGTTAACTTTTCTTTTTCTCTGTTAGTTGCAGTAATTACTCGTTTTTCTGAATTCATAGGTATCGACAAAAATATTTGTAAAATAGAAAAATGGTGTATTAGATTATTAAGATGTGATTTTTTATTCTTTGCAAAACTACCTTTTCTTTATAAATAAAAACTTTGAAAAAATTATTTAGAATACCTTATAAGAAACACATGCAATATGAGATTCATACTTAAAAATAATATTTAATTTTACTTTATAGATGAAAATTAATTTTTTTCTGTTTAAAAACTACATTTTTAAAAATATGTTTCCCCCTTCTTCAATGTATAAAAACATTTCATGATTTTTTCCCTCAAAAAAGTACCTTAGACTTCTCAGCCATTCAGCTGTTTGTTTTGCAGATAATCTTTGCACTACATCGCTTTCTTCTTGTTCGATATCCATGAAAGATCTTTTTCGTTCTCCTTCATTATATTCTCAATATTTTCATTATGTGATATTTCTTCCTACATATCACATCAGGGCTCTTGCAGATTTCCAAGAACCAAATTCCAGGAGTTTTCCAGTTGTAAAATCAAAACTCTCCAGGAGGTATCGACATTCACGTTAAATAATTTGTTATTTTATTTAAAAAAATTTTCGCAACCTAATATGCATATAATTATGTACATGCAATATTTTCATTCATTTCTGTAAGTAATAAAAATAAATAATTGCAAACATCAATGAGACTTTTTTATTTAAGTTAAAAACATTAATGATTATTTCAAAAGCCTTCAATGAATTTTCAGCCATAACAGCAAATTTTTTATTTAAATAATTCCCATTCTATATAATACTGGATTATACATTGTATAAAATAATGAGTTATTTTAGGGTTTTTAGACATTTCCAATAGATTCCTGTTTATTAATTTATTGAATATTTCAAGATGTGTATGACAATTTCTTTTCAAATATAAATATACACTTACCCAGCAAACACAAAGCTGCCGGGCATCCATCTTGGTCAGCAGCGGCCCGCCGCTATTTGGCCTCGTCGGCGCCGTCAATAAAGTGGTCGTCGTCATTGCTGCTGGGCCGGCAGTACGGTCCGCTGTTGGCCCAACGCCGGGTGGCCATCAATGCCATATTGGCCGCATGTGGCCCATCTAATTGCCAGTACGTGCCCATATACGGTTATCCATCGGCCCTTTGCCGTTTGGCCGACGATAGCCGCTTTCACCGACGTAGGGCTGGTTATGGTTATTTATTTCTATAAACATTGAATTCATTTTTATGTTAATATTGTATATATTGTTAAAGTTAATATGGAAGTATTGGAAATCCATCAAATTAATACTGAATATATTTTTGTTATTCTAAAAGACAATTGTTA
This sequence comes from Latrodectus hesperus, assembly GCA_037975125.1. Lineage (NCBI taxonomy): Eukaryota > Metazoa > Arthropoda > Arachnida > Araneae > Theridiidae > Latrodectus > Latrodectus hesperus. The sequence goes on along the minus strand of JAJQOW010001426.1, from coordinate 26,821 downwards.
TCCATATAATTGTCAAATATCATTCAGTGCATTTTTAGTTTTTAATTTTATAAAGATTAAAAAGATATGAACTACTAACTCATATAATAAATCATTTTTTTGACAATGCTATTTAAATTTTATAGTTTTATTTTAATAATCTAAATTTTATTTAAATGACTTTTATATTCTGTTTTTAAAATATTTTGTTATTATCGAATTTCATTATTTTTTTAAAAAAATCTTGTGTAAGCAAGTGTCAATTTATTGCTAAAACTGAACTTGAAGGTATAAAAGAATTCCAGTTGTTTTATGATAATTTAATAGAATTATTTTAAAGCACACACACATGTATTTTCTTTGTATATAAATTAATATTTCATTTTTCAAATGCTTAACTCCATGCAACAAGATGATAAAAAGATAAAAAGTATGATAAAAAGTATAAAGATTAACATTTTTTATTACTTATAAAAATTAACAAAACAAAAGCCATAATTAAGTGAAATGTCTCCAAGCAACAAGATGTTGAGAAAAATGATACAAAATAATACAGATTAAGATTTTTTATTATTTATAAAAATTAACAAAAGCCATATATAAGTGAAATGTCTAAATATTAATGGAATTAATATTTATTTATGATAATACTGAAAATAAAAAAAGTATCTATTTTTATTTACATTTGAAAATTATTTTTGCAAATTTTTTTTAACATATTTAATTTACAAGTTTTTTATTTTATTTTTGTGGTCCACCTTCCGAATTAGTACTCTGGAACAAATTTCTCCTTTTGTGAAGATTTTCACTTTGTTGTAATACTCTGAAAATAAAAAAAAACAGATTGTTAAACTGATTCAATTTAATTACAAAAATAGAAACAGCAGGATGTTAATAACAGCCCAGATAAAAAACAGAAAAAAATTGAGTGGATATGTTTATATAAATTAGGTGAAACTTCATGCATAACACTTATTTTCACATATTTAGGTATTATTTCACAGTATTAATTACTTGAATAAGGAGAATCCAACATAAGTGTTTTTTAACTTACAATATTTTACAATCAAAGCAAAACAAGCCAAGCACTTGAATAGGTTGTGAATGCCTATAATGGTGTCAATTTTCATTCAGAATTAATATCTCATAAAAAAGATTATTAATGCAATTTTTTTATAATGGAATCTTTTACTTAATTTTATTTTTATCTCTTTAAAAAAGGGGGAATGGCTATTTGTAATATTATGTCCACAATGAGCATGCTTGGGAACTAAACACTAGGTGTTTTGCATTATGCTGAGCACCAAATCGGGGCATGTGCTTCGCAGCTAAGGGGCTCTCGGTCAGGAAAACAGGCACTGTAGGCCTTGGCCCATGTGGTCTGTCGTGCCTGAGTTTAGTTTTAGTTTATATTCATATTGATATTTCAATATATATGTATACATACACATTATAATAAATAACACTAAGTAACAAAGAAAAATCAACATTCATCAATTCTTTGATTAAAAATAGAGACAAATAATTGAGTTAAATGAAAACAATTTCAGTTGAATGACTTAATAGAAATTCTAAATATCTGACTTCAAAAATTCAATGTAATATTTTAAACAGAATTTTACATTTTCAAGGTTATAATAATAGAATGTAATTAATTTATAGCATACACTTTGTATTTCATGCTTTAAAAAAATCATATTGAACTAATAAAAAATGGTTAATAAAATATTCATCAATGATTATAATATTATTTTTTACACATAACTACAATTACAGATAAGTAAAGTTTATAAAATCATAGTAATTAAAATATATATTGATGAGTTTTAAAACATATTGACAATCTCGAATTATTTATACAATATTCTATGCAAAATCTTATTAACATGGAATTTAGTTTTTTTCATTTTTATTTTTTTACACACACCTGTGATTACAGATTAATGGAAAAAAATTACGTCAATTAATGCAAACGATTTACATATCTTGAATATATGCATTCTAATTTTTGCAACGTAAATTTACATCACAAGTAATTATCCTAATCATGAATTATTTAGAAGTAAAAATATTTTACATAACTTTATAATTCTTATTTTACACAAAGTATTAAATTTATATTTAATCCAATATTATTAGAAAATAAGTTATTGATTCTGGACTATAGTTTAAATAGGTACACTTTACATTGGAGTGGGGAGATGTTAGAAACACAATCTTCAAAGCTAATGTATAAAATTAAATATTAGCAAAATAGCCATCAATAATATAAGCAATAATTTGTTACTTTACTTAAAAAATATTACCTATATTTACTTGCTAATAGTATTTATAATTACGATTATTTGTTAATACAAATAATTAAAAAAATTGTAACACAAGGAAATAAATTATCTGACTTGTAATTACTAATGATATTGAAAAATATTAAGGAAAAATTTGTTTTTATGGTAAGATGTGGTCATTGATCGAGACTACATATAAGCATAAAATACCTATTAAAATAGATACTGTTCATCATAATTATATGACGTAACAGATGTGAATTATTAAATATGAAAATGAAATGAATAAAATAAACTCATTTTTTTATTTTTACATATTTTAAGAAAACTGCTTAAAATTAAAAAATAATCTTAATTTTAAGAAAAGTAAAATGAATAAATAAGTGTGATTTTACATTCGAGGCTTACAGTATAAATGTATATCAAAACTAAACAAAACATTACAAAGATTTACTTATTTACTAAACGTTTCCTGTATATTCTTATTAGCATTTATTTAAAAAATCTTTTCTAAAACGAGTTAAAGTAAATCTATATTTGTCAACACAATATTACAACATATATTTATTTAAAATTTTTACAACTGATTAATTTGCATAGTCAGAACTACTCAATTTGTAAATTAAATTTCCCAAGTTACAAAAAAATTTCTTATGGATAAAAACTCATTTCACTTTGATTAAAAATATAAAGGAAGCCCTTAGAAGATTTCAGAAATTTATACACTGTTCTTAATTTAATGATTAAAAAAAGTTCAGCAATATATCAAAATTTATTGTACATTTAAATATTTTAGATACATATTACTCCTCTAACATTGGTATTACTCACTTTTTGCTATTATTCATATCCAAAAAGAGACTAGTTTTTGTATGTAGATCATTATAATAGCAGCATTTTAAAGGAACTGGTTTCGCAACCTCTTCAGCATGACCAATGAGTAGATAGTTCTGTAAATAAAAAATATCTATTAGTTCCAAATGAAAGTTAATTTGACAGAAAAGGTATTATGCCTTTATGTGTGCAGAAGATAAAATATGCTCAATCGGGCTATGTTGGTTATAGAGGAAAAGGAAAATGTCTTAAAACTTAAAATTGATTTACTACACGAGAAAATATTAAATAAGGTCACTTTCCAGTATAATATATTTATTTATACCAAACGTTATTGATAAAAAAATTTTCTGTAACAAATTTAAGTTTTGCAAGAAGCCAGAAAAAGGATAAAATGCATAAATAAAGAAGACTTAACTATTTCCTTTATGTAATTTGTCAATATTATTTTCTTTTCTAAGTTCAAATTTCATAATTATTTGCAATCTGTAAACAGCTGATCCAATATGCAGAACAGCTGTAAAACAACACATCCAACATGTTGATGAATGAAGTATCAATTTTAAAATATTAAATGCTTAAGTGATAAATAAGATTAAACTTAAATTCTTTTCTCTAATAAAATTAAGAAATATTCTTTTCTCTAATAAAATGATTAAAGTATTCTCAAGATGGATATCACAAAACTTTGCCTCTTTGATAACAAGTGGTGTTTTGCATAACTTCGACCGATATCTGAGCTTTAAGTTTAATCATTTTATGTTATAAATTACAATAAGAAAAACAACAAACAAAATAATGTCAACTATCAAAAATAACTAACGCCTGTATTTTCTGTAAAATACTCAAATAAAACTCACAACAAAAGAGATATCGTGAAATTAAAAACAATTAATAAATTTAGCAATATATATACAGGGTTAGCAAGAAATATGTTTCCCACTTCAGAGGGCTGTAGAATACGTTCTATTTGTCTAAATGAGATAAAATTTGAACTACAGATAATTCAAATGATGCGCTTGACATTTATTAAAAAAAATAGTATAAAATTTCGCCGATAGATGTCGCAGTAATACACATAAAACATTTGATATGCTTTATAAATGTTAAATAATAATAATAAAGTAGCATTACAACTGTTCAATATGCCTCCCTTCATTTTCAACAATGTGCTCTAATCGCAGTAAGTAGAAGACTGGATTGGCTTTCGTCCTCTACAGGGAAGAATTGCAAGTTGTCCAGTTCATTCAAATTTCTGCATCATCTTGCGTAACGCACATGGAGACATTGTACCTCTTCGTATCTGCTTCATACGGTGAAATTCTACAGCTTCAACGGAGTTCTGCTGGTTCTGGTAGAACAGTTTTTACAAGTAGCGCTTTTTCTTGCAAAGAAGGCATGATGTGCAGAGAAGTAACTAATGTTCTTTCAGAATCCGCCTTCTTTTTACCCAAAGATAATGCTAATAAGCATGCGCTGTAAAGCAAATGACTTTTCATATTTCAAATATATGCAAATAAGTACCATTAGTATTACAGCGCCATCTATCGGCGAAATTTTGTACTAATTTTTAATAAATGTCAAGCGCATCATTTGAATTATATGTAGATCAAATTTCATCTCATTTGGAAAAATAGAACCTATTCTACAGCCCTCTGAAGTGGGAAACTTATTTCTTGCTAACCCTGTATATATATATATATATATATATATATATATATATATATATATATATATATATATATATATATATATATATATATATGTACATGTTTGGAAGATTAACCTAATTATGCTTACTATATTAAAACAATAAAATAAACATGCAGTTTACAAATGCAATATTTTAAACATTATTTGTTATTATTTTGAAATTGTATAGTGAATTTCAAAATTAGAAGTATCTCTGAAACAATTTCTCTTATGCTCATTTTACTTGCATATTTTACTAATTTACTTTGTTTAAAATTATGTTTAAGTTCTTTATTTAAGTTCAATTTTTTAAAGAGAAATATCAAAAGTAAATTAAAATAATTCTGACATTATATCTAGGACAATATTGTCATCATAATCAGACTTTGTAAATAAGTAAAGGAAAAAAAAATATGTATGTTAATGTGTATGTATATACATATAAGATTAAATACATCATTTACCCATTATCCGGTTGACTATTTACTATAACAATAAAACCATTTACGTTACTAAAAAAGAATCAAGTAATCAAAGTGTCAAATGTTTGAAAATTTTAATCACTTTCTCTAAAATGTTAAGGGAGAAATACTCTAGTTAACTTATATTTTCATTAAAACAGATTGTTTGAAATTTTTGTTATTCATACTTCAATTTTTCAGTCATAAATAAAAACATAAAATGTGAGTTTAAATATAATTAAATATGTAAACACAAGCGTAGCTACTAAGCTGCTGCATCTGACAGCATTCTTTACACAGAAATACTTAACATATTGCACAAGTAATTTAAATATGATAATATAGAATTGTTCTATATGAGCATTTTTCAAATACTTGAACATTAACTTTTCAACAGATGTTTTTTTTTATTTGTGGCAATTAATCTGTCAAATTCCCACAGAAATTGTAAAATTTATTATTTTTAGTATTATATTTTCAAGTTTATACAATTTTTTAGTTTTAGATACAAAAATATTTTGTTAAGAAATCCACAGTAATTTTAATGGTTGACACAGGGTTATACATAAAAACCATGTTATAAGTGCAATAAAATATTTTGTAATGTTTATGCATTGTAAAGTTTTTCATTCCTTAAAACAGATGTTTGAGAAGTATACAAAATTTAAAACAACGAATCCTTACAAGACAAAATATTTCGGTCAGTAAAAATTGACTTAAAAATAATAGTAAATAAACTATTTTAAAAACAAAATACAAATTTATATAGAATTCGCACAAAATTTTTTGATCATAAATGCTACAAGATCCTATATTAATTCATTGAAGATAAACATCTAAGCCATTTCAAATAGAATATTTTAAACTGTCATTTATTTTATAAACTTGCTTCGTAACAAACAAAAGAAAGTAATAAAAAGGTTTAAACCTTGCAGCAATCGAATTCGATTAAAAAAATTTAACATTGAAAAATTTATTATATTAATTGATTAAATATTACTAATACATACAATACAAAACATGCTTCTGTGCAGGATGCTTCTATTCTAAACACGGTAATGAAATAATTCTAAAACACAATGACAAACATATTCCAATGTTTTTATCTTGTTGTCATGTTATCAATAGTATACGAAGTTTTCTTAACAGGTTATTAAATAATATTTCAACATAAAATAAATATATCATTCATAACAATTCTATCTTGATAAAAACAATAATAAATGGATACTTGTCTTATATTTTTCTTGGTTCACAGAAAGAACATCGAATAATCCGCCACTTCACATTAATGGCTGACGCTGACACAAGCATTTCGCACTATCTGACGCGGTATACACAATAAATAGTGAAAAAAAGATATTTTCTGAAAAATAGTTTTTAAAAGGTTTAAAAAGCAAAGAGTAATCTGAAAATTAATTAACATCACAAAAAACTGTTATTTGAAAAAAATAGTCTTTGTCGATAAAATTAAAAAATGGCGTTTAAACTAATTGTCTTAATTTTGCTAGCCAACACATTCAGGGCCTACAATGGCCAAAATCTGTTGGCCAGCAAAATAAATCTCATCCATGGCCGTAATGGCCGGAGCTGGGATATCAAACAACCATAAAAGGCTTGCCGTGGCCAACAGAAAACCGGCTTGGCCAGCAGCGGCCCGGAATTTTGCCGGTAGTTTGTTTTTGCTGGGTATGTATTTGTGATTTCTGATTCCCGCTTAGTTTCATGTCAAAATTCCCTAATATGTTAAGAAATACCCCATGTATACACAAACGAATGGTTTCTTTCAGTAGCATATAACATTGCAAGACTATCTGTTGTATTTATTTCATTATAAAAAATATATTCTAAGAGAAAAATGTGTTTTCGAATAGTGTGGTTATATGGTATGTGTGACTTCTGATTCCCGCTTACATTGATGTCAAAATTCTCTAATATCTTAAGAAATACCCAGAATATACACAAACGAATGGTTTCTTTCACTAGCATATAACATTGCAAGACAAACTGTTGTATTTATTTCATTATAAAAAAATATATTCTAAGAGAAAAATGTGTTTTCGAATAGTGTGGTTATATGGTACGTGTGACTTCTGATTCCCGCTTACATTGATGTCAAAATTCCCTAATATCTTAAGAAATACCCCGAGTATACACAAACGAATGGTTTCTTTCAGTAGCATATAACATTGCAAGACGAACTGTTGTATTTATTGTATTATATAAAATATATTTTAAGAGAAATATGTGTTTTCATATAGTGCGCTTATATATATATGTGTGATTTCTGATTCCCGCTTATTTTGATGTCAAAATTCCCTAATATCTTAAGAAATACCCATGGTATACACAAACGAATGATTTCTTTCAGTAGCATATAACATTTTAAGACTAACTGTTGTATTTATTTTATTATATAAAATATATTTTAAGAGAAAAATGTGTTTTCGCATAGTACGCTTATATATATGTGTGATTTCTGATTCCCGCTTACATTGATGTCGAAATTCACTAATATCTTAAGATATACCCCATGTATGCACAAACGAATGAATTCTTTCTGTAGCATATAACATTGCAAGACTACCTGTTTTATTCATTGTATTATGAAAAATATATTTTAGGAGAATAATCAGTTTTCGTATGATGCACTCATATGGTTTGTGTAACTTCTGATTCCCGCTTACTTTGATGTCAAAATTCCCTAATATCTTAAGAAATACCCTATGTAAACACAAACGAATGTTTTTTTTTTTGAGTAGAATATAACATTGCAAGACGAAATATTTTATTTATTGAAATAAAAAAAATAAATTTTAAGAGAAATATGTGTTTTCGCATAGTGCGCTTATATATATGAGTGATTTCTGATTCCCGCTTACATTGATGTCGAAATTCACTAATATCTTAAGATAAACCCTATGTATGCACAAACGAATGAATTCTTTCTGTAGCATATAACATTGCAAGACTAACTGTTGTATTTATTGTATTATATAAAATATATTTTAAAAGAAATATGTGTTTTCATATAGTGCGCTTATATATATGTGTGATTTCAGATTCCCGCTTACTTTGATGTCAAAATTCCCTAATATCTTAAGAAATACCCATGGTATACACAAACGAATGATTTCTTTCAGTAGCATATAACATTTTAAGACTAACTGTTGCATTTATTTTATTATAAAAAATATATTTTAAGAGAAAAATGTGTTTTCGCATAGTACGCTTATACATATGTGTGATTTCTGATTCCCGCTTACATTGATGTCGAAATTCCCTAATATCTTAAGATATACCCCATGTATACACAAACGAATGGTTTCTTTCAGTAGCATATAACATTGCAAGACAAACTGTTGTATTTATTTCATTATAAAAAATATATTCTAAGAGAAAAATGTGTTTTCGAATAGTGTGGTTATATGGTATGTGTGACTTCTGATTCCCGCTTACATTGATTTCAAAATTCCCTAATATCTTAAGAAATACCCCGAGTATACACAAACGAATGGTTTCTTTCAGTAGCATATAACATTGTAAGACGAACTGTTGTATTTATTGTATTATAAAAAATATATTTTAGGAGAAAAATGTGTTTTCGTATAGTACGCATATATGGTATGTGTCATTTCTGTTTCCCGCTTACATTGATGTCAAAATTCCCTACTATCTTGAGAAATACGCCATCTATACACATACGAATTGTTTTTTCAGTAGCATGTAACATTACAAGACAAACTGTTGTATTTATTTTTAGATAAAAAATATATTTTAGGAGAAAAATGTGTCATCGTATAGTGCGCTTATATGGTATGTGTGACTTCTGATTCCCGCTAACATTGATGTCAAAATTCACTAATATCTTAAGAAATACCACATGTATACACAAACGAAAAATTTTTTTCTGTAGCATATAACATTGCAAGACTGTTGTATTTATTGTATTATATAAAATATATTTTAAGAGAAAATGTGTTTTCGTATAGTGCGCTTGTATGGTATGTGTGATTTCTGATTCCCGCTTACATTGATGTCAAAATTCCCTAATACCTTAAGAAATACCCCATGTATACACAAACGAATGGTTTTTTTTGAGTAGAATATAACATTGCAAGACGAAATATTTTATTTATTGAAATAAAAAAAATAAATTTTAAGAGAAATATGTGTTTTCGTATAGTGCGCTTATATATATGTGTGATTTCACTTTCCCGCTTACTTTGATGTCAAAATTCCCTAATATCTTAAGAAATACCCAATATATACAGAAACGAATGACTTCTTTCAAAGGCATATAACGTTGCAAGACTAACTTTTGTATTTATTTTATAAAAAATGTATTTTAAGAGAAAAATGTGTTTTTAAGTAGTGTGTTTAAATGGTATGTGGGACTTCTGATACCCGCTTATATTAATGTCAAAATTCTTTTATATCTTAAGAAATACCCTATATATACACAAACGAATGTCTTCTTTCAGTAGCATATAACATTGCAAGACAAACTTTTGTATTTATTTTATTATAAAAAATATGTTTTAAGGGAAGAAAGTTTTTTTGAATAGTGTGTTTATATGGTATGTATGACTTTTGATTCCCACTTACATTGATGTCAAAATTCCCTTATGTCTTTAGAAATACCCCATGTATTCACAAACGAATGTTTTCTTTCAATAATATATAACATTGCAAGACTAATTGTTGTATTTATTGTATTATAAAAATATATTTTAAGAGAAAAATGTGTTTTTAAATAGTGTGTTTATATGGTATGTGTGACTTCTGATTCCCGCTAACATTGATGTCAAAATTCTCTAATATCTTAAGAAAAACCAAATGTATACAGAAACGAAAGATTTCTTTCTGTAGCATATAACATTGCAAGACTAACTTTTGTATTTATTGTATTATATAAAATATATTTTAAGAGAAATATGTGTTTTCGTATAGTGCGCTTATATATATGTGTGCGCTTATATATATGAGTGATTTCTTATTCCCGCTTACTTTGATGTCAAAATTCCCTAATATCTTAAGAAATACCGCATGTATAAACAAACATATGATTTCTTTCAATAGTATATAACATTGCAAGACTAATTGTTGTATTTATTGTGTTATTAAAAATATATTTTAAGAGAAAAATTTGTTTTTAAATAGTGTGTTTATATGGTATGTGGGACTTCTGATTCCCGCTTACATTGATGTCAAAATTCTCTAATATCTTAAGAAAAACCAAATGTATACAGAAACGAAAGATTTCTTTCTGTAGCATATAACATTGCAAGACTAACTTTTGTATTTATTGTATTATATAAAATATATTTTAAGAGAAATATGTGTTTTCGTATAGTGCGCTTATATATATGTGTGCGCTTATATATATGAGTGATTTCTTATTCCCGCTTACTTTGATGTCAAAATTCCCTAATATCTTAAGAAATACCGCATGTATAAACAAACATATGATTTCTTTCAATAGTATATAACATTGCAAGACTAATTGTTGTATTTATTGTGTTATTAAAAATATATTTTAAGAGAAAAATTTGTTTTTAAATAGTGTGTTTATATGGTATGTGTGACTTCTGATTCCCGCTAACATTGATGTCAAAATTCTCTAATATCTTAAGAAAAACCAAATGTATACAGAAACGAAAGATTTCTTTCTGTAGCATATAACATTGCAAGACTAACTTTTGTTTTTATTGTATTATATAAAATATATTTTAAGAGAAATATGTGTTTTCGTATAGTGCGCTTATATATATGTGTGCGCTTATATATATGAGTGATTTCTTATTCCCGCTTATATTGATGTCAAAATTCCCTAATATCTTAAGAAATACCGCATGTATAAACAAACATATGATTTCTTTCAATAGTATATAACATTGCAAGACTAATTGTTGTATTTATTGTGTTATTAAAAATATATTTTAAGAGAAAAATTTGTTTTTAAATAGTGTGTTTATATGGTATGTGGGACTTCTGATTCCCGCTTACATTGATGTCAAAACTCACTAATATCTTAAGAAATACACCGTGTATACACAAACATATGATTTCTTTCAATAGTATATAACATTGCAAGACTAATTGTTGTATTTATTGTGTTATTAAAAATATATTTTAAGAGAAAAATTTGTTTTTAAATAGTGTGTTTATATGGTATGTGGGACTTCTGATTCCCGCTTACATTGATGTCAAAACTCACTAATATCTTAAGAAATACACCGTGTATACACAAACGAATGTTTTTTTCAGTATCATGTAACATTACAAGACCAACTGTAGTATTTATTTTATTATCAGAAATATATTTTAAGAGAAAAATGTGTTTTCGTATAGTGCGCATATATATATGTGTGATTTCTGATTCCCGCTATTTTTGATGTCAATATTCTCTAATATCTAAAGAAATACCCCATATATACACAAACGAATGTGTTCTTTCAGTAGCATATAACATTGCAAAACTAACTGTTGTATTTATTTTATTATAAAAAATATATTTTAAGAGAAAAATATGTTTTCGTATAGTGCGCATATATATACATCCAATATATAAAATTCTCGTGTCACAGTTTTCGTTGCCATACTCCTCCGAAACGGCTTGACCGATTTTGATGAAATTTTTTGTGCTTATCCGGTATCTATGAGAATCGGCCAACATCTATTTTTCATCCCCCTAAATGTTAGGGGTAGTACAACCCTAAATTTTTTTATTTTTTTTGGTTAGTTCTGTAAGTTCCTAATAGATGGCGGTTTAGCATCTAAGTTGCACAGGTATTCGGCAGATGGCGACGTGTTTATTTTTTTAGATTATACCAACTTCGAGAAAATTATCGTGCGCGCGTGGTTAAATATAGAATTTACATATATTTTCATGATGTATAATGATACTATAACAAATTTTCGTGAATCATTTTCATAATTATACTTTGTATTGTGTTATTATTGTGCAGTATTCAGTTTGAATATTTTTAATATTATAAATAGTAAAATAAAATTTTATTTATTACTGTTTTTCTCTACTAATTTTCATACCACCTCGAAAATATGTAAGTATTTCTTGATAGCCTTTTATTATTTTTTTATTTTTATTTTATAATTTGATAATTATTAATTTATTCAGTAGAACATTTTGATCTAATTTATTTATTCAAATGAGAAATTCTTTTAATTTTTTTTATTTCAGTATAATGCCGCGGAAAAATTTTTTAGTTTTAATATAATTTAAAATTAAAATAAAAATAGTTCGATGTCAATGTTATCTACCTCATTTATAACAATTTATTTTTAGATGTCTTTAATTTATATAGTATATTTTATAAGTAAGTCACTGATTACAAACTATAATTTAATATAAGATGAATAAAATGTAAATTCAGAAAGTATATGTTGATTTGTGCTTAATTTCAAAATTTCGATACTTTACCTATTACTATTAAATTTTGGTGAAACGTTTTATTTTTAATCTCCTATGAATGAACCTATTCTAAATTTTTTTAGAAAATTTTTTTTAGAAAATATTAATTTGATTGAACCCAAGAATTAGTAAAAAATTGATTCAATGTATTTTAAAAACTCAGCCACTGCAACGCGTGGCTGGGTCAGCTATATATATATATATATATATATATATATATATATATATATATATATATATATATATATATATATATATATATATATATATATATATATATATATATATATATATATATATATATATATATATATATATATATATATATATATATATATATATATATACATATATATATATATATATATATATATATATATATATATATATATATATATATATATATATATATATATATATATATATATATATATATATATATGTGTGTGTGTGTGATTTCTGTTTCCCGCCTATTTCGATGTAATATTCTTTAATATCTTAAGAAATTCCAAATGTATACACAAACGAATGATTTATTTCAGTAGCATATAACATTACAAGAATAACTGCTGTTGTATTTATTTTATTATAAAAAATATATTTTAGGAGAAAAATGTGTTTTTGTATATATCGCTTAAATGCATATGTGATTTCTGATTCCCGCTTATATTGATGTACAAATTCCCTAATATCATAAGAAATAACCCTGTATACACAAACGTATGACTTCTTTCAGTAACATAAAACATTGCAAAACTAACTCATGTATTATATAAAAATAAATTTAAGAGAAAAATTTGTTTTCGTATAGCGCGCTTATATGGTATGTGTGATTTCTGATTCACACTTGCTTTGATGTCAAAATTCCCTAATATCTTTAGAAGTACCCCATGTATACAAAAACAAATCGTTTCTTTCAGTAGAACATGACATTGCAAGACTACCTGTTTTATTTATTTTATTTTAAAAAAATATATTTTAGGATGAAACCATTTATTTGTATGTCCATTGGTTGATTCTTAAGTTATACGGAAATATAAAGGTTAAACTTAGCGGAAAACAGAAGTCACAAGTACCGTACGGGTGCACCATATAAAAACTCCTTTTTCTCCTTAATGATATTTTTATAATCAAATAAATACCACAATTAGTCTAAGCATATGATGTACTACTATATGAATCCATTTATTTCTATATCCATTCCGTATTTCTTAAGGTATTCGGTAATTTTTAAATCAATCTTAGCGAGAATCAGAAGTCATACGTAGCATTAGGGCGCCCTATACAAAAACTCACTTTTCTCCTAAATTATATTTTTTATAATAAAATGAATACCACTGTTAGTCTAAGAAAGTGATTTACTACTAAATGAAACCATTTATTTGTATGTCCATTGGTTGATTCTTAAGATATAGGGGAATATAAAAGTCAAACTTAGCGGAAAATAGAAGTCCCAAGTACAGTATGAGAGCACTGTAAAAAAACTCTTTTTTCTCCTAAATTATATTTTTTGTAATAAAATGAGTATCATAATTAATCTAAGAATATGATTTACTACTAAATGAATGCATTTATTTGTATATCCAATGGGTATTTCTTAAGATATACGGGAATTTTGAAATTTCTCTTAGCTAGAATCAGAATTTATACGCATGATATTGACGCACTAGACAATAACACATTTGCCTTCGAAATTATATTTTTTATAATGAAACGAATACCACTGTTAGTCTAAGAAAGTGATTTACTACTAAATGAATCCATTTATTTTTATATCCATTCGGTATTTCTTAAGGAATTCGGTAATTTTTAAATCAATCTTAGCGAGAATCAGAAGTCATACGTAGCATTAGAAAGCCCTATACAAAAACTCACTTTTCTCCTAAATTATATTTTTTATAATAAAATGAATACCACTGTTAGTCTAAGAAAGTGATTTACTACTAAATGAATCCATTTATTTCTATATCCATTCGGTATTTCTTAAGATATTCGGGAATTTTTAAATCACTCTTAGCGAGAATCATAAGTCATACGTAGTATAAGGCCGCTCTATACAAAAACTCATTTTTCTTCAAAATTATATTTTTTATAATAAATTGAATACCACTGTTAGTCTAAGAAAGTGATTTACTACTAAATGAAACCATTTATTTGTATGTCCATTGGTTGATTCTTAAGATATAGGGGAATATAAAAGTCAAACTTAGCGGGAAATAGAAGTCCCACGTACAGTATGAGAGCACTGTATAAAAACTCTTTTTTCTCCTAAATTATATTTTTTGTAATAAAATGAGTATCACAATTAATCTAAGAATATGATTTACTACTAAATGAATGCATTTATTTGTATATCCAATGGGTATTTCTTAAGATATACGGGAATTTTGAAATTTCTCTTAGCTAGAATCAGAATTTATACGCATGATATTGACGCACTAGACAATAACACATTTGCCTTCGAAATTATATTTTTTATAATGAAACGAATACCACTGTTAGTCTAAGAAAGTGATTTACTACTAAATGAATCCATTTATTTCTATATCCATTCGGTATTTCTTACGATATTCGGGAATTTTTAAATCACTCTTAGCGAGAATCATAAGTCATACGTAGTATAAGGCCGCTCTATACAAAAACTCATTTTTCTTCAAAATTATATTTTTTATACTAAAATGAATACCACTGTTAGTCTAAGAAAGTGATTTACTACTAAATGAAACCATTTATTTGTATGTCCATTGGTTGATTCTTAAGATATAGGGGAATATAAAAGTCAAACTTAGCGGGAAATAGAAGTCCCACGTACAGTATGAGAGCACTGTATAAAAACTCTTTTTTCTCCTAAATTATATTTTTTGTAATAAAATGAGTATCACAATTAATCTAAGAATATGATTTACTACTAAATGAATGCATTTATTTGTATATCCAATGGGTATTTCTTAAGATATACGGGAATTTTGAAATTTCTCTTAGCTAGAATCAGAATTTATACGCATGATATTGACGCACTAGACAATAACACATTTGCCTTCGAAATTATATTTTTTATAATGAAACGAATACCACTGTTAGTCTAAGAAAGTGATTTACTACTAAATGAATCCATTTATTTTTATATCCATTCGGTATTTCTTAAGGAATTCGGTAATTTTTAAATCAATCTTAGCGAGAATCAGAAGTCATACGTAGCATTAGAAAGCCCTATACAAAAACTCACTTTTCTCCTAAATTATATTTTTTATAATAAAATGAATACCACTGTTAGTCTAAGAAAGTGATTTACTACTAAATGAATCCATTTATTTCTATATCCATTCGGTATTTCTTAAGATATTCGGGAATTTTTAAATCACTCTTAGCGAGAATCATAAGTCATACGTAGTATAAGGCCGCTCTATACAAAAACTCATTTTTCTTCAAAATTATATTTTTTATAATAAATTGAATACCACTGTTAGTCTACGAAAGTAATTTTCTACTAAATGAAACCATTTTTTTGTATGTCCATAGGTTGATTCATTAGATATACAGGAATTTAAAAGTCAAACTTAGCGGTAAACAGAAGTCAAACGTACCGTATTGGCGCACTATATAAAATCACTTTTTTCTCCTTAATTATATTTTTTTTAATAAAATGAATACCACAGTTACTCTAAGAATATGATTTACTACTAAATGAAACAATTTATTTGTATGTCCATTGGGTATTTCTTAATATATACGGGAATTTTAAAATCAATCTTAGCGAGAATCAGAATTTCCACGTATTATTTTGACGCACTATACAAAATCCAATTTTTCTTCGAAATGATATTTTTTATGATGAAATGCATAGCACTGTTAATCTAAGAAAGTAATTTACTACTAAATGAATTCATTTATTTGTATGTCCATCGGTTGATTCTTAAGATATACGGGAATATAAACGTCAAACTTAGCGGAAAACAGAAGTCACACACCGTATAGGTGCACTTTATAAAAACTCTTTTTTCTCCTTAATTATTTTTTTGTAATAAAATGAATACCACAAATAGTCTAAGAATATGTTTTATTACTAAATGAAACAATTTACTTGTATTTCTATTGGTATTTCTGAAGATATACTGGAATTTGATATTAAACTTAGCGGAAATCAGAATTCACGCGTCCCGTATGTGCGCACAAAAATTCACTTTTCTCTTAAATAATATTTTTTATACAAAAATGAATACCACAGTTAATCTAAGAATATTATTTACAAATAAATGAATCCATTTTTTTCTATGTCCATTGGGTATTTCTTAAGATATAGGGGAATTTTGAAATCAATCTTAGCGAGAATCAGAAATTCCACGTATTATATTGACGTACTATACAAAAACTCATTTTTCTTCGAATAAACATTTTTTATAATGAAACGAATAACAGTGTTAGTCTAAGAAAGTGATTTACTACTAAATGAATTCATTTTTTTGTATGTCAATTGGTTGATACTTAAGCTATACGGGAATATACAAGTCAATCTTAGCGGAAAACAGAAGTCCCACGTACCGTATGGGCACAATGAATAAAAACTCTTTTTTCTCCTAAATTATATTTTTTGTAATAAAATAAATACCACAGTTACTCTATGAATATGAATTACTACTAAATGAATCCATTTATTTGCATGTCCAACGGGTATTTGTAAAGACATACGGGAATTTGAAATCATTCTTAGCGAGAATCAGAATTTCCACGCATGATATTGACGCACTAGACAATAACACATTTGTCTTCGAAATTATATTTTTTATAATGAAACGAATACCACTGTTAGTCTAAGAAAGTGATTTACTACTAAATGAATCCATTTATTTTTATATCCATTGGTTGATACTTAAGCTATACGGGAATATAAAAGTCAAACTTAGGGGAAAACAGAAGTCATGCGTACCGTATGGGCACAATGAATAAAAACTCTTTTTTCTCCTAAATTATATTTTTTGTAATAAAATAAATACCACAGTTACTCTATGAATATGAATTACTACTAAATGAATCCATTTATTTGCATGTCCAACGGGTATTTGTAAAGACATACGGGAATTTGAAATCATTCTTAGCGAGAATCAGAATTTCCACGCATGATATTGACGCACTAGACAATAACACATTTGTCTTCGAAATTATATTTTTTATAATGAAACGAATACCACTGTTAGTCTAAGAAAGTGATTTACTACTAAATGAATCCATTTATTTTTATATCCATTGGTTGATACTTAAGCTATACGGGAATATAAAAGTCAAACTTAGGGGAAAACAGAAGTCCCACGTACCGTATGGGCACAATGAATAAAAACTCTTTTTTCTCCTAAATTATATTTTTTGTAATAAAATAAATACCACAGTTACTCTATGAATATGAATTACTACTAAATGAATCCATTTATTTGCATGTCCAACGGGTATTTGTAAAGACATACGGGAATTTGAAATCATTCTTAGCGAGAATCAGAATTTCCACGCATGATATTGACGCACTAGACAATAACACATTTGTCTTCGAAATTATATTTTTTATAATGAAATGAATATCACTGTTAGTCTAAGAAAGTGATTTACTACTAAATGAATCCATTTATTTTTATATCCATTGGTTGATACTTAAGCTATACGGGAATATAAAAGTCAAACTTAGGGGAAAACAGAAGTCATGCGTACCGTATGGGCGCACTATATAAAAACTCTTTTTACTCCTAAATTATATTTTTTGTAATAAAATAAATACCACAGTTACTCTATGAATATGAATTACTACTAAATGAATCCATTTATTTGCATGTCCAACGGGTATTTGTAAAGACATACGGGAATTTGAAATCATTCTTAGCGAGAATCAGAATTTCCACGCATGATATTGACGCACTAGACAAAAACACATTTGTCTTAGAATTTATATTTTTTATAATGAAATGAATACCACTGTTAGTCTAAGAAAGTGATTTACTACTAAATGAATCCATTTATTTTTATATCCATTGGTTGATACTTAAGCTATACGGGAATATAAAAGTCAAACTTAGGGGAAAACAGAAGTCATGCGTACCGTATGGGCACAATGAATAAAAACTCTTTTTTCTCCTAAATTATATTTTTTGTAATAAAATAAATACCACAGTTACTCTATGAATATGAATTACT
Source organism: Latrodectus hesperus (assembly GCA_037975125.1). Lineage (NCBI taxonomy): Eukaryota > Metazoa > Arthropoda > Arachnida > Araneae > Theridiidae > Latrodectus > Latrodectus hesperus. Next base: position 7,961 of record JAJQOW010001426.1, on the reverse strand, counting down.
ACTAAATGAATCCATTTATTTGCATGTCCAACGGGTATTTGTAAAGACATACGGGAATTTGAAATCATTCTTAGCGAGAATCAGAATTTCCACGCATGATATTGACGCACTAGACAATAACACATTTGTCTTCGAAATTATATTTTTTATAATGAAACGAATACCACTGTTAGTCTAAGAAAGTGATTTACTACTAAATGAATCCATTTATTTTTATATCCATTGGTTGATACTTAAGCTATACGGGAATATAAAAGTCAAACTTAGGGGAAAACAGAAGTCCCACGTACCGTATGGGCACAATGAATAAAAACTCTTTTTTCTCCTAAATTATATTTTTTGTAATAAAATAAATACCACAGTTACTCTATGAATATGAATTACTACTAAATGAATCCATTTATTTGCATGTCCAACGGGTATTTGTAAAGACATACGGGAATTTGAAATCATTCTTAGCGAGAATCAGAATTTCCACGCATGATATTGACGCACTAGACAATAACACATTTGTCTTCGAAATTATATTTTTTATAATGAAATGAATATCACTGTTAGTCTAAGAAAGTGATTTACTACTAAATGAATCCATTTATTTTTATATCCATTGGTTGATACTTAAGCTATACGGGAATATAAAAGTCAAACTTAGGGGAAAACAGAAGTCATGCGTACCGTATGGGCGCACTATATAAAAACTCTTTTTACTCCTAAATTATATTTTTTGTAATAAAATAAATACCACAGTTACTCTATGAATATGAATTACTACTAAATGAATCCATTTATTTGCATGTCCAACGGGTATTTGTAAAGACATACGGGAATTTGAAATCATTCTTAGCGAGAATCAGAATTTCCACGCATGATATTGACGCACTAGACAATAACACATTTGTCTTCGAAATTATATTTTTTATAATGAAATGAATATCACTGTTAGTCTAAGAAAGTGATTTACTACTAAATGAATCCATTTATTTTTATATCCATTGGTTGATACTTAAGCTATACGGGAATATAAAAGTCAAACTTAGGGGAAAACAGAAGTCATGCGTACCGTATGGGCGCACTATATAAAAACTCTTTTTACTCCTAAATTATATTTTTTGTAATAAAATAAATACCACAGTTACTCTATGAATATGAATTACTACTAAATGAATCCATTTATTTGCATGTCCAACGGGTATTTGTAAAGACATACGGGAATTTGAAATCATTCTTAGCGAGAATCAGAATTTCCACGCATGATATTGACGCACTAGACAATAACACATTTGTCTTCGAAATTATATTTTTTATAATGAAATGAATATCACTGTTAGTCTAAGAAAGTGATTTACTACTAAATGAATCCATTTATTTTTATATCCATTGGTTGATACTTAAGCTATACGGGAATATAAAAGTCAAACTTAGGGGAAAACAGAAGTCATGCGTACCGTATGGGCGCACTATATAAAAACTCTTTTTACTCCTAAATTATATTTTTTGTAATAAAATAAATACCACAGTTACTCTATGAATATGAATTACTACTAAATGAATCCATTTATTTGCATGTCCAACGGGTATTTGTAAAGACATACGGGAATTTGAAATCATTCTTAGCGAGAATCAGAATTTCCACGCATGATATTGACGCACTAGACAAAAACACATTTGTCTTAGAATTTATATTTTTTATAATGAAATGAATACCACTGTTAGTCTAAGAAAGTGATTTACTAATAATGAAAACATTTATTTGTATATCCATCGGGCATTTCTTAAGATATACGTGAATTTTGATATTAAACTTAGCGGAAATCAGAATTCACACGTCCCGTATGGACGCACAAAAACTCACTTTTCTCCTTAATTATATTTTATATAATAAAATGAATACCACAGTTAGTCTAAGAATATGCTTTACTACTAAATGAAACCATTTATTTGTATGTCCATTGGTTGATTCTTAAGATATACGGGAATATAAAAGTCAAACTTAGCGGAAAACAGAAGTCACACGTACCGTATGGGTGCACTATATAAAAACTCTTTTTCCTCCTTAATTATATTTTTGTAATAAAATGAATACCGCAGTTAGTCTAAAAATATGATTTATTACTAAATGAAACCATTCATTTGTATTTCCTTTGGTTGATTCTTAAGATATACGGGAATGTAAAAGTCAAACTTTGAGGAAAACAGAAGTCACTCGTATCGTATGTGTACACAATATAAAAACTCTTTTTTCTCCTTAATTATATTTTTGTAATATAATGAATACCAAAATTAGTCTAAGAATATGATTTACTTACTACTAAATGAAACAATTTATTTGTATGTCCATTGGGTATTTCTTAAGATATACGGGAATTTTGAAATCAATCTTAGCGATAATCAGAATTTCCACGTATTATATTGACGCACTGTACAAAATCTCACTTTTATCCTAAATTATATTTTTTATAATAAAATGTATACCACAGTTAGTGTAAGAATATGATTTACTACTAAATGAATGCATTTATTCGTATATCCATTGGAATTTCTTAAGATATACGGGAATTTTGAAATCAATCTTAACGAGGATCAGAAGTCCTACGTAGCATTAGGGCGCCCTATACAAAAACTCATTTTTCTTGGAATTTATATTTTTTATAATAAAAGGAATACCACAGTTATTCTAAGAATATGATTTACTACTAAATGAAACCGTTTATTTGTTTTTCCATAGGTTGATTCTTAAGATATACGGGAATGTTAAAGTCAAACTTAGCGGAAAACAGAAGTCTTATGTACCGTATTGGTGCGCAATATAAAAACTCCTTTTTCTCCTTAATTATATTTTTGTAATAAAATGAATACCACAGTTTGTCTAAGAATATGAGTTACTGTACTGAATGAAACCATTTATTTGTATTTCCATTGGTTGATTCTGAAGATATACGGGAATATAAAAGTCAAATTTAGCGGAAAACAGAAGTCACACGTACCGTATGGGCGCACTATATAAAAACTCTTTTTTCTCCTTAATTATATTTATGTAATAAAATGAATATCACAGTTAGTCTAAGAATATGATTTATTACTAAATGAAACCATTTATTTTATGTCTTTGGGGTATTTCTCAAGATATACTGGAATTTTTAAATCAAATTTAGTGGAATTCAGAAGTTACACGTGCCGTATTGGCGCGCTATAAAAAATTCCTTTTTCTCCTAAATTATATTTTTTGTAATAAAATGAATACCACAGTTAGTCTAAGAACGTGATTTACTACTAAATGAAATCCTTTATTTGTATGTTCATTGGGTATTTCTTAAGATATACGGGTATTTTGAAATCAAACTTAGCGAAAATCAGAAGTGATAGAAAGTCTTTATGAGGATATTCAGACTTACGCTCATCATTTAAATACCCTGCATGATGACTTCAAAAATAGGTTTGAAGATATTCTGTCGATGGATCATATGGATCATCCATGCCATCATGTATCATAACCCCATTTGATGAAACGTAAGAGGTTAATGTTGTATTACAAGAGGATCTACTTGAACTCAGCAGCAACGAGGAACTGAAGATGAAATTTAAAAAAGGCTATCAAACATTTTGTCTGCAGCAAAACCCCTGAAAAATATCCTAGGCTTTGGGAAATAGTGAAAAATTTTGATAGCGTTTCCATCGTTATATCTTGTCGAACGAAGTTTTATTGCCGTTACCAACCTATTAACGAAAAAGGTGCGAATTGAACATTACATGACGGGAAGATTTGAGATTACTTCTTACAAAACTAAAGCCAATTATTGATAATTTGCTGTCAGTTCATTAAGTACAGCCGTCTCATTAAAATTATGACTATTTTTCATTGTTGATTTACATTTCAAAGTTCATTACTGATTTTTATCAGTTGTTGATGGTTTGTAATAATAAATGTTTATAATTTTGCAAAAACATAAGTATTATTTTAAGAATAGGACACAAGAAAATCAGCTACTTTTCTTTTTTTCTTAACACCCCTAATTTAGGGCGATATTTTTTTTATGAGTTTTGGGAATACAGTAGAAATGTAGCAGCAGGGGTCTACCTAAAGTAGTAAAACTTTGAAAGTAATCCACGAGAAAAAAAAAGTTTGGTACTCATGCTTTATAGGAAGGTACGGTTCTTGAACGTAGAGCCAGATTTTCGCCCGGTTACTCATCCTGAAGTTAATGGTGAATACCGTTTCAGCTTTGACCCGAGATTTCGCTCGTACCTAGCGGTCGAGGTTGTCGGTGAATACGGCCGTCAGATATATACAGCTAATGCAGTTGATAGTGCTAAACATATAATACAACTATTGCATAATTTGAAAATAAATGAGCAAATAACCAATTATAAAATGTTTATTAAAATCGTCCCATCTAACTAAAATAAGTTAAATACATTAATTAAATTCCTTTTAAAAATATCAAAAGATTTTGAATATAGCCTTTTTCTAGATGAATAGAGACAAAAGCCGGTGTAGACAGAACAGTTTCCAACCAACCAGACCGACCAATGTGTTTCGTCTGCACTTCTGTATATTGGAGTGTGCGGTGTATGAAACTTGTTTATAAATATATGTCTATAGTGTACTTTATTGAGAATAATCATGACAGCCTTTGAAGGTATATATTTAAGATACTAAAACGTTTTAATATTAATTGAAATGTATTCTATTATTAATTTTATTTATAAAGGTTTATTAAAACATTTTTACCATTTAAAAATTGAATAAATCAACACATCAAAGGAAGAAATTCATTAACTTGCTTAAAATATGCATTAATTTCAAGATATATCTGAAAATTGTAACATTTTATTGAAAATCAAAACAAAGATAATTTTAATACTGGGTTTTTGTAATATAATTTATAGGAACAATATTTCTAAAGAACTCAAATTCACCGATTTATATTTGGGAATAGAAGCGATTGCTTACGATTATTATATAAATGCCTTTATTTCTTCTATTTCGGACACCCATTTAGGATTTTAATAGCTTCTGTTTAGTATAAGGTACATATTAGAAAAACAAATTATGTCACTTGAAGCCTTTTGTTCCATTTTTTTTAAAGTTTAGTCTGGTTAACCATTGGAATGATTATATTCTCTAATAATATAATCCTTTCCAAAAGGGAATTTCCCTTATTTAAGCATAGCATTTATATGAGTAGGATTTATTTTTATTAGGATTCTATATCTACATGAATTTTGGTTATTTTGTCATTTCAGGTGTTCATTGGTAAAACTTTTCCGAACCACCGAGTAGTCAATGAATTATTAATTTTTATTCACAAAAATTTATTTATTGTGGGAGCAAATATTTTTTACAATTCCCAAGCATTGAAATCTGACTAGTAAAAAAGAAAAGGCGAAAGTAAATATGTTGTTATTAGCAATAAAAACTCACTAACAATTCAGTAAAAATGAAATTTTGAATGTACACTCTCAATCATAAACAAGATTTCCATGTAGAGTTAGTGTGAATTTTCTTTCCAAACGTGATGATTTTATAATTTGCTTCTGATATTGTTAGCTATTGTCTTAGGGTCCCTGAAACAGAAAAATTCCAAACATTGATGGGAAGATAAGAACTTTAAAAATTAAGAATTGGAGAGAAAGATGTTAATAACTATACATGTAAGCACCCTGTGTTTTAATTTAAAGGTTATGAATGCCATAAAAATATATTTTTACAGATAATTTTCAAGTAAATAAAAGTTACCTTATTTTTAATTTTGATGCTAAGAAGATATTTAGTATTCTAAAATATTAATATTCCCCATAGCATTATAATTAAATATTTAGTAAAAGCTTTTATAAAATATTCACTGTTTATATATATTTGTTAAATATTTTAATAACAAAATGTTATAGAAAGATAAAAATGTTGAATCTTATTAATTGAAAAATAAAAAAAAAATCATATGTATATAATCCTTCTGCTGTAATTTTGAATTTTTTGACGATTCAAAAATGTTTTGAAACTGACATAGTTGTTACATCAGGGTTTTTAAGTAATTAAATCAGCTTAGTAATGTTGAATGAAAAATAATAAGTAAAAATTTACATAGGAAGAATTAAATAAATAAGAAAAAAATAATAAGTAAGAATTTACATAGGAAGAATTAAATAGAAATATTAAGATTTCTTTAGAAATCTTAATATTTCTTTTACAAGAATTGTAATGTAAATTTATAGTTAAAACAATGTTTTGAATTGACCAGTTGTTAAACAAATTGTTGTTGAATAACCATACTTTCAATCTTTTTGATGCAATTAAAAAACCAAATTGTCTGAGAAATACTAAAATCCACTAAAAAGTTAAAAAAATTAAATATATGCCTAAAACCATGTCATCTGTTCTAAAAATTAGAATGGTTTAAAATCAGTCTCTTGCATATTTCAAATCATTCTTATGTAATAACATTTTTGCTGTATATATAAAAATATAATATAATTAATGATTGCTTTCAATTGAACTATTTTATTAAAAAATCTTGTATTTTTAAACTTTATAAAGATTGCAGTTTAGCATTGAATGTGAAATATTTTCACAAGACATTTACAAAACTTCTATAAAAATATTTGCAAAGCAATATGTAAGATGGAAATTAACTAGGAAATATTCTAGAGAGTAAAAAATAATAAACATAAAAAATAAGTATTAATATGCTTTATTTGATATTAAGTTTTACTTTTCATAAAAACAAATGATAAAAAGAAACTACTCAATTGAAATTCATTCTATTGAAGTTATTTATAATCCAAAGGTTGATGAAATAATTCACAATTAAATTTTTTGCATGCAAAGAAAATAGTGGGTTTTTCTGAAAAATTGAAGACCCTTCTCTCAGAATGTGGCTATTTCTCTATTATTTGGGATGACATATTTATTTTAAAATTATCTGTATTTACTATTTTAATTGCCATAGCTTATGCTTTTTATTGTATTCTCATTGTCTGTATGGATGACTATTTTGCATCAAAAGACAGTGGGACATCCCAGAGTAAAGTTTTAGCTTACAAAACTATATAATTAACTAATAGTATGGAACAAGTTCAGTATCCCCATACACTGATTTCTCGCCAAATCTGGTAGCCGTTGTTTACGTTGTAGTGTTGCCGATTTCAGCTTTTGTTTTTATTGTATTGTTGCCAAATTTAGTTTTTGTTATTATTTTTATTTTTTCGTTGCCAGGTTCCGTTTTTCTCGTGCTTTAAATAATTTTTACGTTATATATGTGCTTTTTTTAGTGGCAATAGCTTTTTTAGTTTCACTTCGAGAACTTTCCAGAACTTTCTTTGCTAATTGTTCTACGTTTTAATTGCTAGTCATTTTAATTTCGTTTACTGTTGCTTTCCCGCTCTTGTGTTTCGTTGTCGCCAGTGTCCAATTATCGTAAATTTTTTTTACTATTTCTTTTATATTATTTACTTTTATTTGGTTTAATTTTAATATATTTTTTTATTAAATGATACATTTTATTTTATATATTTAAAATCTTTAAATATTCTTTTTTCCTTATTTCGTTTTCTTAATTTATTATCATATTTTTATTGTTTTAATTACTTTATTTATTGCTTTAATTAAAAATGTCTCATGTTAAAAATGTTGTCGAAAAATATCAACAAATTCTATTAGCTAAAATTAAAGATAATCATGATGGATTATTGCTCAGGATTCCAAATTATTAATTAATTTATGATTCGCAAATATTAATTTCTTAACGGAAATTTGATTTGGAGAAAGTGTAATTATTTTATTTAAATTCTATTGTTTACATGTATTTTTTTATTGTATTCGTATTTCATTTTTATTTACTTAAAATTTTTATTTACTTAAATTTATTTAAAAAATATTTAATTCATGTTTTTTTTAAATTTTAAAAAATGTTTATATTTGAAAAATAAGTTTTTGCATGCTTTTTTTAAAATTTTATAAAGTA
>JAJQOW010001425.1:0-49997 GCA_037975125.1 Latrodectus hesperus | reverse complement strand
GTTGCAATTGGGGTGGCCAATAGTGTACATTGTATAGTTATAATTGGTAAGTATTGGTTGGTTTCAAAAGCATTATTTTTTTCATTTTAAAATTTTTTCAGAAAAATTTCTTGCTGTTGCAGTGTGGTAAATATGTTATATACATTTAAATAAATATGCATTTTTTAGTATACGTTTACTTTATGTCAGATTAAGTTATTTTTAACAGACTTTAGTTTGTTTTTAATTGATCTTATATTTCTTTCAGCCCATTGTATAATGAGTGGTGCAAGCAAGAAAAAAAATCAATATTAGAAACTATATTTAAAAATTGGGTTCATACCTGCTGTTCACGATGTATGTGAGCAGTTTTCTTTTTCTCTTTTATACCAGCAATGTTTGACCAATGAATCAATGAAACGAGGTCGTCTTGAGGCGCATTTGATTATGAAATATAATGCTCATATTAAATCAGATTTGAATTAATTTTAAACTTTACAGAAAAATTGTGTAAAGAGGACACACAACAGTCTATTTACTGCTCTCATTTCAACTCATAATTGGATTCTTGATGCTATAGTCATCAAATTTCTTTATTCATCGCTAAATCTTGAAAAAAATAGTACTATGGGAGAGATTTTAATGAAACAGTCAATATCACCCTTTCTTAAAACAGTTCTTGAAAAAGATGACAAAGATGTAAAAGCTGTGACACTCAGTTACAATATTGTTAGAATAGACGAAATGAGTGAAGATATTGAAAAACAACTTGTTGAAAACAAGAAAATTCTCAAAGTAAATTGATTAATCAACTTTGATAGACAATGAGGCAGTGTTGATAATTTACTTAAGATATATTAATAAAGGGAATTTCGCTGAAGAAATGTTGTTCTGTAAAAGATTAGAAAGCACCACTACCTTCAAAGATATAGATAATAAGCTAAAAACCTACTTAGGTGTCAATATAGCAATGAAAAATATAACATCTTGTGCTGCAGATGGTGCTCCTAATATGATGGGCCAGAAAAATGGCTGCTTAAATGTGATGAAAGATGATAATCCAGAAATGACTTTTGTGCATTGTGTTATTTATAGGGAAAACCTTGGTAGCTTAAGTCCTCTCACCTGTTTTAAATGAAGTACTACATTCAGAAATAAAATGTATCCCTACTATTAAAACTAATGCCAAATGTGAGTGTCTCTTCATGTTATTTTGTGGAGAACAAAATGCAGATCATATGAGACTTCACACTGAAGTAAGATGGCACTACAAAAAGAACTGCTTGAAAGGATTTATGAAACTGTCTGATACTCTTATTAGTGACATTTTCAGCGACGAACCTGAAATGAAGTATTTGTTAATAGTCGATGGCATAGCATTTGTGAGTTACTTAGCCAATATCTTTGACACAAAAGCAACTTCAAGAAACAAATAACTCTTGTTGGTGCAAAGGTGAAGATATTTGCTTTCATTGCCCAAATTGAGTTCTGTCAGAAATATACTAACAAGAAACTTTTAACAGTTTGATTGGTTCCAAAAATGTGAAGTAAATGATACTGCTTTACATGTTATTGTCATTCATTTGGAAAATTCTATCAGCTGATTTAAAAGAAAGTTTCTGATTTTAAAAAAAAATTGATTTTCCAACATGGATGGTGCAGTCAATGTTAGTGGATTTGTCTGATATATAATATATGCAGTATCAAAAAAGATCTAACAGAAATGCAAAATGATGAATCAGAATTTGATTTAATATAAAAGGAATCAAATACCCAAATTCAAACGAATGTACAAAAAAACTATTGTTACTGTTTCCATCTTCATATATAGCTAAATGTGGATTTAGTCTTGTAAATGATTTATTGGTAAAAAAATAAGAAATCGTCTGGATATAAAACAATGGGAAGACTTGAGAGTGAATCTACTTAATTGGAACATAAAATAAAATTTCTGTGCAGCAAGTATCAAGTGCCCGGATTTCACTAACTTAAAATATTAAATTATTATAGAAAAATCTTTATCAAAACTTTTTCAAATTTGAATTTTAATTTTTTTATTACACGTTTTGAAAATTTAAATACTGTGTTTCGTTAACAATTTCCTAGTGTACAATTTATTTCCTAAAACCTATCATTTAAGTTTCTTTAGTGAACAATTCAACTATTTAATATTAAAAATTATGTATATATTACATAAGAGAGCATAAGAATTTTACAAAGGCTTAGGTGGGGCATGGGAAAAAGGTTTGGAAACTTTTTATACCTGCTTTATAGCATCACATCTTGCTGTATGATGCATTATTTTTGTAGAGCATTACACATATAATTTGAAGGAAATTTCTACATAATCATTTCATGCCATATCAAACTGTCTTATATTACAAAGTCTATGTAAATAACATTTTACTTTTTGTTTAATATAAATATGTTAGTCAAATAATAGTTTAGAAATGTAATAATTTATTTAAAAATACATATATTTACATATTTTCAATATAAGTTGACAACAATAATTGAGTTAACTGTAAGTAAATGCAAATATGTCCACAACCATAAAATTTAAAGCCACAATACATACTGGCATATAGTTTTACTTGTAATAGCTGTTAACTATGTTCACTAATGTCACTCTTTACAACAACTTTCTATACAACATTTAACTGTATGTATACAAATGAAACAATGACAATTAGTCTATTTTATAAAACAAACAAAATAGCACACCTTGAATATACAGCATACCTAATCAAATTTATGACTTCAAAAAATGTGATATAATTTTATACATTTTTTATAACTATCAGCAGTTTATCATTGCCTTATTTAATATAAGCATATTCCATAAATTAATAAAACAAAAATCATTAAATTAATCAGACCATACAACAATCATCAAATTTTAATCAGATAAAATATTAACATACATAATTGCATACTTGTTATACCTCTAAATTAATTAAAGCTAAATAAATAGCATACCAACAATAAAAGCCACATGCAAAATAATGAACCTTTCTAAGCATTTCATCAAAAATATATAAATGTAATATAATTTCCAATTTATTTCTTAATAATTTATTTTAATTTTCTCATAACATTCAACTGTCTCATTCATTTTATTAAAAAAACTACTTAGTATTTATCAAAACAATAAAGGAATTATTTAAATTACCTGTCTGATTACTCATAATTTTCAAATGAAGAAAATAAAAGTTTTAACAAAGCATTTATGGAAGTTATTAGATAAAAAAAGCACTTGCTCATCATCAAAAATTTATATTGCAACAAATGAAATGAAAACTTTCATTATATTTACATTTATTTCAGAAAAAATTTTTCATTTGTAGCACAGAACATAACTGTGCCCACTTAAAGAATATAAATAAAATAATAAAAAGCAAATGGATACTATCAAATTGCACTTCTGAATATCGAAAATATTTTCAAATAATATTTATTTTGAAAGAGAGAAATATGGATTAATTAAAAACTAATTCAAGACATGTGGTCTCCTCTTAAAAATTTAAAGCTTAGAATTGATGAAATAATTATAAATAAATTTCATTTCATTTTACATAATAACATTTAATAAAAAAATTTACAGCAAATTTAAAAATTAAAATTAGATTGCTACTCAAAAAATATATCATTTCATGAAATAAAATTACAATACATAAAACAATACAAGAAACAAAATTGTTAAACATAATTTTTAAAATCTTTAAGTTAAATAATTTTTTACTTAAATATCCCTATAAAAAAAATCTAATTATTACAATTTAAAAAGTTTTTTCTTTGCACATGAAGTTTTTATTTTAATTAAAATTTTTTATATTAAACTAAAAAATTCATTTGTCAAAGGAAAAACATGTATACACACACATGTGTTTGTGTATGTATATAACAGATTGATTTTAAGGAAATAGAGCACATATTCCTATTAAATATAGTTTTGGTCTTGAAATAAATGAGAAGAATACTTGCATTTTTATATTATTCTCCTGTACTTTTAAGCTTAAATGATATAATGATCAAAAAAGTTTTTAATTTCTTAAAATATTAGGTTATTAGTCTCAAATGCTGTATTACCTTACCTATTTCATAAACAAATTATTTTATTTTAATTCCATTAACAAAAATCAATATAGTAAGTAAACAGCAATAAAATAACACAATATTTAATGCAATATGAGATCAAAAAAGTTATGATATTTGAATCACAAAACATTCCATCTTTGTTTATTTAATACATAAGTTTCCTGCTAAACAGTTTGCTTATATAGTTTTTTTATAATTAATATTTCAAAAGAAAAGTACTAAGGAAACTTTCTGATTAAAAAATTTTCAATTATAAAAAGTACCCTTTAATATAAAGATAATGAAAATTATCTATATAAATATTTAACATCTATAACTAGCATAGTTGCCAATATAAAAATAAAATTTTTTTCATAAGAATTACTTTTTCATAAGAATTTTTATTGAAGAATAATAAATTCAATATTTTAAATTATTTATAGCCACGCTTTTCAAAAATAATTAATTCTAGCTAAATCACTTGAGAAATGAAGCTCAAAGAAATAAATTTAAAAATTGTAAAACACCATTTGAATGAATTTTTCAAATCATGTTAAATATATTATATTACATATATAATTATTAAAAAGTATCTTTGATATTTATGCATTATTTACAAAACTGACAAAATCTAGGGGCCATATATATTAGTTATTCTTAAAGAATTCATTTTATTTTTAAAAAACAATGCTTTTTAATTTTTTTAATTACACTAAATAAATTTCAAGTGCATACTTAAGTGAATTGCCTTACTATAAAGCATCTCCATTTTATTACACAATTAATACATTAAAAATTTTGAAAAATCAAACTTCTTACTAAAATAGTAGATGTCTATAGAAAGACTAAACTAATTCCAAATCAATACTCAATTTGCTTTAGAAATTAAATGATACTGAATACTAACTTACGAAAATAATTATTTTTAATAATTGTAAAATATTCTGTTTGATAATTAGAATCTACTCATCAATTATGTTGTTTTTATCCAACAATAAGTACAAAAACAGTTTTATTAATGCTAAATGAAAACCTCAAATTTATTCACTAAAAATTAGGATTGTTTCTCATGCAATACTTTCCTCCAACTAATTAAAACAAAGTCGTTTAAAAAATAGTCATAAGCAAGCAACAAAGATTCCTAAATGAAAGTTTATTATTATTTTTTTTAATTTTTATTATTATTATTTTGGAAATATTAGATGTAAACTTTCACATTTAGTCTGTAATGACAATGAAAACTACTCTATGCTCATAAAGTACCTAATGTAACATTTTGGTAAATAATGACTAACTTGGGATCCCAAAATCATTATAAGCAAATTTAAAGAATAACTCAAAATAAAAAGTAACTTTTACAAAAAAATCAGATATACTAAACTGTAATGTCTTCACTCATTCAAAATAATATTTAAGCTAATGAAAACTTGAAAAACTAAATTATTTAGAGCACATATAAAGAAATCTTTTCAATACTTTTTTTAAAAATATGTTCATTTAAATCAAGGCTTGAATAAGAATCAATATTAAAAGATTAATTCCAAGAAAAGTAAATAAAATATTTTATAAAAGAATTGAAATAGTTTTAAAATAATATTATTATGTCATACAGAATTTATATCATATTTAGTAATGCAAGTAATGCATAAATATATTCTTTTATGATAAAAATATTTAAGTTGTAATTTAAGTAATATTTTAATATGTAATGGATTAATATATATATATATATATATATATATATATATATATATATATATATATATATATATATATATATATATATATATATATATATATATATATATATATATATATATATATATATATATATATATATATATATATATATATATATATATATATATATATATATATATATATATATATATATATATATATATAATCGAAAACATTCCAGTTGAAAAAATCAAGCACTTTAAATTAAAAAATGAAAATGCATGTTTTATACATTAAAAACTATAAACTTAAAGGTTTTTCAACATCAATCTACGCTCTATAAATGAGGTAATTGCAGACATTCAACAGCTATTTTAACTCACTACAGTTTAACTTTATAACATTTTATAAATAAATACAAAATAATATAGCAATATAAACAAGGTATTATGTACTAAAAATAATTTATGTTTTTACAATAAAGCATAGATGAAAGTAGAAGTAATTATATACAAATCATTTTTCATTTCTTATAAAGCAATTCTAAACTAAATAGGAAAAAATATTGTCAATTATTATAACTTTTGGTACAAAAAACATACCACTTCACAGATTGCACAATTCATCATCATGAGTTAGTTTTGATAAATATTGATATTATATTTTACTTATAGAACAATAAAATACAAACTTGAGAAAAAACTGGGAAAAGAGTCTAAATATTTACTCAGAATATCTTTGACTATTAAAACAAAGGAATGGGGGAAAACTTAAATTCCTTATTTCGCTTTATAAAAAAAAGATAACCAAAAAAAGTTGAACTAGTTAGACATTAAATACATTTTCTAAATATTTTAGCGTAGACATTTAAATTAGATTACTTCAAATAATTCAAATTAATAGCACAATTAATAAATTATTTTTTTACAGATAAAAAATATGACTTATTAATACTTGTAGAAACATATTCCACTAATATAAAATAGGCATTTAATATTTTTTCATTGTAAATAAAAATGCAACATAATTTATCACAGAGTTAAATAATAAACTAGCACAAATAAATGCAATTTTAATTTTAAAAAGAAACTAATAAATATATTAAAACAAGTTACCCTTTTAGTTGCTTTATATAATACTATGTTAAAGAATTAATACTAAGCTTTATAATATTCACACTTTATAAAAATTAACATATAAACAGAAAACCATGAACTATAATATTTACACAATTAAGATACACATTCAATGAAAAATTTGAGTAAACAAATAGCTAGGATAAATAACTTTCTTTTCTATGTACAAACAGGAAATATAATTTCAGAGGCTGAAGCTAGTTATAAACATGGAATTCAAGAAATAAATGCTTTATATAAAGCACATTTTGTTTTAAATAAGGAAAATTATCTCTCTTTCAGCAAGCACAATCAAGAGATTTTTGCTGTCGTTGTTGATGCCGTGAGAGTTTACGAAGAGATGCATCCCCATACTGAATACCAGAGCCTATTCTTTCAGGGTCAAGTTCACCTGAAATAAAATTTTTATATAAAATATACCAAAATATGTGCTAAAATATATGATATTTTAGAACAAAATAAATTTGAAATAAATATAATAAGATCTTAGTAATAAATCTTGGAAAATTTTTCAATTATTTTATAAACCATTATTTATGGCATAGAAATTCCATTGCACAAGTTCTATTAAACCTTTCCAAATAAGCAATGCAATTACACTTGCTGAAAATATCTGCTATAGCGAGGAGTTTCTTATATTTACCACAGGAAATGAAAGCAATAGATAGGAAATGCATATTCAAACTCTTACACACACATGGTAAGTTTTTTTAATATTCACTAACTAGATGGCACTCAGTGAAGTTTAAAATGAACTTAGTTTTAGAATCTAGTTTTCAATACACCACCTTTCTTTGGTATTCTATTCATCAGCTGGGAATGGAAGATTGTAATGTAAATAGAATTCAGTTCAGTTCAATGTATTCTTATTTAGGGTGGCTTTCTGAATATTTTTTATTCCACCTTAAAATAATTTTCATCTAGGTAATAATTCTTTTATATATATTTTATAATAAAACATAGGAAAATTATAGTTGGAAACTAATTATAATAAATATAACAGAATATTTGTTCATCTAACATGGTACTAAGCATTCTAATCTTAAGATTGAAAAAAATTTTACATAATTTTTTTTGGGGTGGGGGAGGTAAGACTTAGCAACAAAAAAACTAAATGACTTGTAAGCCCCACCATCATGAAAATCAAGATTTAATTATATAATTTTGAAATAAAAATTTTGTCATGTGAAATGCCAGCAAAAAAATCATTTAGCATTAAAAAACTGCTATATTTAATTAATATGGACATTAAAAGACTGCTATATCTCACTAATGTGGATATTAAAACGCTGGTATACCTCATTAATATAGATACAATCAAAAATTATAAAAATTCTTATATCACCCATTCTTAAATTTAAGAATTGTTTTACTAATATTTGTGCTACAAACTGATTAAGATTTTGTTTGGCAAGTACATTGTAATCATCTACAGTATTTAACTATTATTTTTTTTAACAAAAACTAACTTACCAATATCAAATTTATATTTTTTTAATATCAAATTTAGAATTTTGATATTACACAAACTATAAAAAATAATTGTAATTTAACTAAGCCACTAAAAATTCCTCAGAGCTATAAAATGCTTTTCCAATGAGTTTGTCAAAATTTTACTTTAAAAAAAGAATATCAGCAGTAAGTAAAAGAATATAAAGCAGTATTTATAATAAGGTGTAAATTGACATAAGTTAATTTCACTAATGATTGATGAACACCTATATAATAATATGATAATAATTTATAAATATTTTTATTTTAAAAAATAAAATAGACATCTTAATAAATGACCTTGAATTTTATGCTTTTATAACAGAATATTATGCTAACTTAGCATTTATTAAATGTTTAGTCGTGTTAAAATTTGAAAATTTTGTTCATGTGATAATAAATAGAAATTCCTAAATTTTAAAATGAATTCAAAATATATTTAGTTTTAACGCAATGATGTGCTTTAAAACTATAAAAAACACCTAAAATTAAAAAGCATTTTAAAAGATTATAAACACTAAAGAATTATATATAATCTAAATGCACACATATTATTAACATATAATTCTTCATAATTAAATAGACAAGGAATATCTTGAAATGCATTGAATGAGCAATGCATTTATCATTGCAATCATGGGTCATTTTTTACTTAAAAGGAATAATTCAAATGTAAATTATAGTATAAAATAAACTCTAAAACTTTACAAACATTTATAATTAAAGTGTTAAATTAGGGGTTCCCAAAGTGTATGTCTGGTATGGTCATATCAGACACACAGTCCGAGAAATCAAGGGCGCCATTAAGGCCAAAAGTCGATTGTTTATGGACTCATTGTATTAAAATTGTTGAGTTTTCCACTTAATCTTGTCCTAGAACGAGTAATAAATTTGGTAAATTACATAAAAACTAGGCCGTGTAAAGGCAGAATTTGGAGGCTTCAGTACATATGCTTTATATACTACTGCAATTCAAAAGGACTCTCAGATGACAAAGTGCTATTTTGAACTTTGGAAATTCAACAAGAAATTTACAATTTCAGGAAAGAAAATGATTATGTGAATACCAACAATTTCACTTATCCTTACTTCCTGCTTAAACTGCAACCTTTGGGTGACATATTAGAAAAAAATAATGCTTTGTATGACTTTCTTTAGGGCTATAACATTCAAATACTGAGGCCATTGTGGCCTGGTTGGTTACAGCATCATTTTCATTATCGGAAGGTAGTTGAGTTCAAATACCAGCTTAACCAAAGATCTGACATGTTCCCTAAAGGCAGTTGGTGCACTTTAAAATTGAGTGTGGTTGCAATGTCCTCCAAGTGATATCATACCTCTGGTGTGGCAGACTAAGTATTGGAGGTTTGCTTGGTCGCCATTTCAAAAACACAGACTCTTCACCCGGCTGCTTCTATCTAACTAATAGGGCCCAATTCAAAGCTAGGTACAGGGAAGCATGCTGGTGCAACAACAATATTCAAATACGGAAATTTGAACAGAGAATTTTAGCATTCAAGAAAAAAACTACAAATGTGGTAAAGAAAAATGAATGATAATGGATGAAAAAATTGTCTTTTTTGTACTGGAGCACTGCTTTGTAGAGGAGACTAGTTTTCAGATAGTATGCTGACACTATTCACAAAGGATTTATTACAACAAGCAGGCTGGTTCTTAAAGTACTTCCCAGAAGATCAAATTAAGAAGTTTGTGTGGATGCAAGATCCATTCCCTGTTGAAGCTCCAAAAGAATTCACTTCACAAAAAAATATATACTTTAGTTACTATGTGACAAAAAGCCTGAAACCAAAATTTGGTTTAAATGCTGATTTTTGGATAACCATAAAAAATGAGTACTCCACACACATTTTGAATGCATAAGTAATGAGAGTTCTTATTCCCTTAGTCACTTCATATACCTCTGTTCTCAGCAGTTGCTGTTATAAAGAGCAAATATCATTCAAAAATTAATGCTGAAAAAGAAATGAGAGTAGCTATATGAAGCTTTATTCTCAGATTTAAACAACTGTGCAGTAAACAGCAGGCTCACCCATCACAATAAAACAAAACACACATATAATAAAAGCACTCATATTTAACTTTTAATTAAATTTTATTTTTATAATTTCCAATTCATTATAATTAAAGAATTCGTATGACTTTTAAATGCGAATTTCATTAATTACGCTTCTGTCCAGACTATTTCTCTACAGCCATACAAATATTCTTCACAGTTAAACAAATATATTTATTACATGATAATATACTACAGGTAAATATTATATGACGAGAGTGATGCGAGAAAAGTCAAACTCTAAAAGGTGCCACGATTTGAATGAGTTTGGAAACCCGAGTTATATCAATAAGTAGTGAATCCTGAAATGAAAGCTAAGCAACTACCAGCTCAACACAAATAATGAATGATTTACGTTTGAGAACATTGGCATGTTCTTTAAACTAATTCTTAAGCATTTTCTAAAAAACTGAATTAAGAATATGTGGGGATTTTTAAATTTAATTTAATACTTTTCTAGTTATTGATAAAAACATTTTTGCTAATAAGAAAAATAGATATCTTGTAGATTAAAGAGAGTTAAAAATGTATGATGAGATTCCCTAAATTATAAATTGATAAATGTTTTGAGAAAAAAGTTCATGATTATACAGTTAAAACTTGCTAATTCTAATAAATATAAATTTAATGTAAAAGAAATAAACAATAATGTACCACAAATAAATAATTAGCAATGCCTAAGAAACTGATGACTGATCAAGGGTTCAGCAGATTTGTAAATGCCAAATACTAAAACAACTTTGCATAGAAATTTGCATAAAATGCATTTTTACGTGAATATAAAATAAACAATTCATAACAATTATTCTATATAATCAATAATATTATATAATAGTCATTATAAAGGATCAATAATAAAAATTGGAGCAATAATTTTTTAAACTTTGAATAAGTTTTCAATATCTGATATATTTCTAAAACTAAATGATTTCCCTTTTAAATTTTATGACCTTTCATTTTATTACAAAATTACTTGTGATTTTTAATAACAATGCATCATTGTTAGCAAAATACCCCTTCAAAATAATATTTATCAGCTTTTAATTCATTTAAAAAAAGAAGATAATTTTAGAATGATATGCAATATAATGAATAATTATTGAACTCTGAATTGTTCATCTTATGTAAAACTAGATTCAAGCAAAAATATTTTGAAATGATTATCATGGTGAAATTAATACTAATCTCTATCAATAAATGTTGCACCACATACTTTACTGTACATAACCTAAGATATTTACTCCATCAAGTAGGTTTTAATGTATGTTACTGTTACATCAATATGCTTCCCTGAACCTAGCCTTGAGTTAGGCTCTACCAGTTATTTGGAAGCAACCGGGAGAGAGTCTGTAATTTATAATTCGCAGCAGAAGACCACCCATACTTGACCTGCCAGCCCCAGAAGAACCATTTCACTTGAAGGACATTTCAACCATGACCTATTTAATGTGCTCTTATTGCCATTAGTGAATATAATAGACCTCAGATAAAGCCAAGATTCGAATTTACTTGACAATGACACCTTAACCAACCAGGACACTGTGTCCTTTTGTTAATTTATGTCAAAGATCATAACTCCATAAACTTTTTATGACCTCTACTTTGATAAAACTTTTTAATCAACCTTTCAAAGAATTGTTTTATTACTGCAATTTTCTCATTGGCTATTATAGTGATTTACAAGAAAATTTTAATAAATATTAAAAGATTAACAACTTATGTTTATTTTGGAAAATTAACAATTTTATTGGGAATAAAGATTTTAACAGTATGATAATGTAAAAATCAATATGAATTTTTATTAATCATTCAGCTGATACTGTGCAATAAATTAAGTAAATTTTTAAAAAAAAAAAAACTATTGCAAATGATATATAAATAAGAGGGTATTTACATAAAAACTTACTGACCATTTTTGCTTATTAAAGATGACAAACTATGCGATTTTATGCCAAAAATGGAAAAGTCATCTTCAAACATGCTCGACTGCACCCCTCACTTGTAGTTGGTGCAGATAATTGATGATTATTGAATGGAGAAAAGAGGAATTAAAAGACAAGTGACAAGACTGTTATAAATAGGAATAATTACTTGAGAAAAGTTCGCACTCACAGCTTTTTATCAAGGCCAAAGAATAATTTGGAGAGGCTAACCAAATTGTGGAAATATACGAGGGCCTTTTTACAAAGGAAAAAATCAAGCTGGAAGAATATTCCCCAAGCAATGGTTGTTTGAAAGCATTTATAGGAAGAGCGAGGTGCTTCATAAGAATTGCGGCTAGGAAAGCAACTACTCTAGTGCAAGCTATAAAAGATAATATGGAAGAAGGATCTATTCAGATCCATGAAGAGCCTGTAAAACTGCTGGGTTAAGAGCTGTTAATTTTGAATACTTGAAAGTGAACCATCGTTCACCACTTTGTTGATCCACCAACATTCACACCCAAAACATAAACACTATAGAGTTTGGCCAGATGGCCAAATAAACAACCATTGGGACTGCCCATCATTTGGATTCATATATGGATGAATATATGTAGCATCGGCTTCACAAGGATGAAAGTAAATTTGTTGCTATTCTATTATTAAAAAATTTTAGGCACTGTAATAATTCTGAGTGAATACAGTAAAGGCACTTATTTTCAACATTAAATGACAAAGTTAATTTGAAACTGGTTTAAACTGTCTACAATTTTTAAGATAATTTACTTCTCCATTAATTAAAAAAAAAAAAAAGTTTACATAATCAATAAATAAAATTTCGTCTTTTAAATCCTCTACAATAAACTTCAGAATATTTTATAATATTATTTTAAAATGACAGATATCCAAAATGTTTTCAAAAAACTATTATTCAACATAATTGTTTTAAGATCAAAAGCTGTTGATGCAATACAAAAATGTTAACATAATTTTTAATTTAAATCTTTTCATTTATATTATTCCAGAATTTAAATGGAGAAAATATTAAATACATTTTCAAAAATAGTACATAGCTGTGTAGTCAAAGAGTGAAATGTGAATAATATAACAGACAACATAATACAGAAGCATGTTAAACATCTGTTGAAAATAGGCAAATAAGTTCAGTTGCTCAAAATAATTTTATTTTTATAAAAGTAACACTGTCAAGCTAACTTTCATGGGAAATCAAATTTTTTTCATTTCTGGAAAAGAAAGTTTTTCTTAAACTCTATATTTTTAAGTTTACCAAAATATCAAAGTAATGAAATAAGACAAGTAATATTTCTTTTCTTTTAAAATTAAAATTGTTAATACCAAAAGAACTTGGTATTTGAAATGAGAAAATTAAAGATTTATTTATTTTGATTCCAAAGATAGATTATAAGTATTTATAAATAGTGTTTAAATAGTTTCGATGCCTTACTAATTTATGAAATTAACTGCAAAAATCAAGTTTCAAATGGTATGATGAATGTTTTATTTTTCAGTTGGTAAAGAATAACAATATAAGAAGGCAGCAAAAATAAATTGCAAGATTGTACATGAATCATAAGAAAACAAGATTCTTAAGAGCTAATAATGAAAACTATAAATGTTGAGATGATTAAACAGTGTAAGAAAAATATTTCAGCACCAAAGTTGGATGGCAGTTACCCACTAAATTAAAAGAAATAACAATATAAATTTTGCTTATTAAAATCTAATCTGTTCAGTAAGAAATATTGTTAAAAATCACAAAACAAGTGAAAATGGAGTAAAGACTTATCAGCAATAAATTCAAAATAAAGTTATGAAAAATATAGATTTCTAGTTCCAAGAAATACAACAGAATATTAAGGGAATATATGTCACCAAATATTTCACAAACAAGGGGCTGATTAATCCAAAAAGTTGAGAAATGTGTATTATAGATGAATATTCATTACAGTTGAATTTACAATAAGGAAAATTACAAGAATAATATCAAATGATAACTCAAATTTAGGGCATCTTACTAAAATAATTAGGGATAATCACATCTCTTTATTTTTAATAGCTCAAGATATACATAAATGATATTTTGGATGTGCATGTTGCATTATCTCACTTGATCAACAGAGACATCAAGTACATTAATTGTGAGTCATGAAGGATGTGAAATGGAGCTTCAGGAGGTTCAGTTTGAGAGGCACCAAAAGTTTTAACTAATTCTAACTTTAGGCTCAAGCCTGCAAAGCATTTAGTTGAGCAAGGGGGTATGTGTTTGTTATTTAGAAGCAGGTAACAAGCAGAAATTCATATTTGGCCTTTCCCACTCCCAGAGTTATTATTTCACTTAAACAATGTAGCAGCCATGGCATATTTTATGTCCCCCACATCCATTAGTGAACACTATAAGAATCTTTGATACAATCAGGATTCAAATTCACAGCCATCCGATAGCGGAAATGAATGCCATAACCAATCTGACCACTGTGGCCCTTGGATGAAAGTCTTTTTATAAACAAACCATGATTATCAGCATTCATAATTTATGGTAAGACCTTATATAGTAAAATTGACAACTGAACTGAAATAAGTCATAAAAAATGCATGGGATAACAATGCATCACAGATAAAAAAATCTAGAAATTTATTGTAACTTAAAAAATGATTATTTTGATAACAGTGTACTTATCATATCTTCTCTTTCCTCTATATCATTTATCTTATCATATTTTAATTACATCCTCAAAATGTCTGATCATATATCAACACATGAACATAAATGAATTAAAAATTTATATTATTGTGCTTTATTATTTTTAACAAGGCTTACAAAAGAAATATAAGTAATTTTTTTTAAATGAGACTCTTAAAAATACTTAGCTACTACACTGACATTTAAAGTTAGTAAAATTCAAACAACTAGGTAACTAAATGTATGAAAATGATAAATTCTAATATACTCCAGTTTGTTAATAAATATGAAAATATTTACATTTAATTTTATAATACACTGTAGCACCATTTAAAAATGTGTAAAATTTTAATTCGATGAAATTTTAAATAAAAAACAAAGCAACAATGAAGCAATTTGATAAAAAAATATATAAAACACTTGCCAGCTTCAATTTTGGCAAGAATCGTTTTGGAACATTTCAAAAATGCTTCCTCCACATTTTCTCCTGAAAGAGCGCTGGTTTCTAAGAACATCAATTCTGAAAATATGTGTGTATATAAGCAACAAAAATATTTTTAAAATTAAATTAATACAAAATATATTAAATATTGATAGTTAGAATATAATTTTTCTTCTATTTAAATACTAGAGAACATAAAATATGTTAAGATTTAAATATTAATAAATTAAAAAACAATAAAGATAATATTTTTTCAAAAAAATTACCATTTTCTTGAGCAAATCGACTTGCTTCTAGAAATGTTACTTCCCGATCTTCTTCTAAATCTTTCTTATTCCCAACTAATAAAACTGCAATATTAGGGCTAGCTAGAGTACGGGCATCAGTAAGCCAGTTTGAAAGAGAATTATATGATTCACGACTAACAAAAAAATAAATATCATGTAATTCGCAAAATTTGTAAGAAAATTTTAAAAAGAAAAAAATCTAAATAAAATACTGTCATGCAATTCAATATTAATAAATAAAATTATCAGGCATTATATGGATAAAAAACAAGTATAGGAAATACCTTGTTATATCATATACAAGTAAGGCACCAGCAGCCCCTCTATAATAACTTCTTGTTACTGATCTGAAATTAATTATAAATATATATTAAACAGAATCACTCCTCTGAAAATAATATTTGATATGTATTACATAAAATCATTAAGTTTGGTCTGAATTTATCATCACATTAAATAAAATCAAGACATGTCAATTTATTAAAGAACACATATGCAATTATGGTGTTGAAAGGAAAATACCAGAATCATTGGAAAGATTAATTTTAATCTTTTCCATAAATCCATGGACCCCCTAGAAAGAGCTGGTGTCTCATTCTACGGCGTCCATGGTCACCTTTGAACAGCGGCTGTGGTTCCCAAGTGTTGACTTGCAGGTAGTTTAGGTGAATGTGGCCTCCCTGCTCGACTTTCTGTAAATTTTGGGGGTTGCGTGCATGCAGGCTGACGGTGCTCGATGCATAGAAACCTTTTATGTATGATCTTTGGAAATGGCGCAAGCTCAGCCAAACAATCAAAGTGCTCACTGCCTTGTATGCTCTCCTAGTTTTGTGTGCAGTGTACGGTTGACCGCTTTGTTTTGTTTTTCTAGAGACATCATTCAATGTTGAACTTCCTTCCTGAGTGCACCATTTGTTTGTTGCACAGTTTATTACTTCCACCATGGATTAGTGGCTGAGATCGGGATCATTGAAGAAGTTAGCAATTTCTCCATCGCCTTCACAGCAAGGAAAGCTCCCGTTTGAAATTAATGATGGAGGAGGGCCAAATGAAGAACAGTCACATTCTAAATTAGTTGTCGTACCCTGCGTAAAAGGAATAACTAAAAAGCGTTAAGTACAACGAAAAATATTTAAAAATGGACTTTATCGAGAAAGAGGAGAGTAAATCTCAATATGTAATTTGCGCAAGAGTCCTTCAGAACAGCTCAATAGTTCCATTTAAATTGTGTTGCCATTTTGAGGGTACACACCTGGATCTCCATACTAAAGATATTGATTTTTTCAAGAGGAAGAGCACTGAATTAGCTGCTTCTCAACACTGCATGAAAACTCATGCAAAAACAATTAATGAATACTCATTAAAAGCTTCTTTCTTGGTAAGTTATTGAGTGGCAAAGACAGGCAAAGCTCATACCACTGCGGAAACCCTCATAAAACCATGTGTTAGCCATATTGTTTTTTGTATAATAGATGAAAAAGTAGTAAAATATTTATCTTCAGTGCCACTATCAAACAATACTGTCAAGAGATGGATAATTGACATGTCAAATGATGTGAAAGACTGTTTCTTGCATCCAACACAATTCAATTTCTCTCCAAATAGATGAATCTACTGATGTT
Organism: Latrodectus hesperus; assembly: GCA_037975125.1. Classification (NCBI taxonomy): domain Eukaryota; kingdom Metazoa; phylum Arthropoda; class Arachnida; order Araneae; family Theridiidae; genus Latrodectus; species Latrodectus hesperus. Next base: position 32,586 of record JAJQOW010001425.1, on the reverse strand, counting down.
GGAGGACTAGCGATTTTATTGGTTTTTGTTTGTTATGCAGACTTGGGATGTTTCAAAGAGGACATCTTACTGTGTAAAGCACTACCTACCCATACAACAAGTGCTGAAATATTTTGTTTATTAGACGATTTTTTAAGAGCCAACGAAATTCCATGGTCTAATTGCATCGATGTGTGCATAGATGGTACAAAAGCTATGATGAATCCATATGTTGGAGCATTAACAAAAATAAAAGAGAGCTCAAAGGATTACAGAAGTTGTCATTGTGTTCTTCACAGACATGGTTTAGTAAAGGAAAAAATGCCTGCATCCATCAAGAAAGTTTTAAATGAATCTGTTTGAATTATTAATCACATAAAATCATGGCATTGAAGTCAAGACTTTTCAAAATACTCTGTGAAGATATGGGAAGCCTTCATCATTCCCTGCTTCTCCATACAGAAGTGAAGTGCCTTTTCACATGGGAATGCACTCTTTTGATTACATAAATTACATTTAGAAGTCCTAGTTTAACTTTTAGACTACCCTGATATCAAATTAGCAGAGATTATTAATGATGAAAACTAGCAATGCTTATTTGGCAGATATTTTCTCCACATTGAACAAAATGAATACTTCACTACAAGGGAAAAATTATAACAACGGTCACTACAAATGACAAAGTTTGAGCATTCAAGAAGAAAATAAATTTTTAGCAGAGAGTGTGGAGGAGGGGGAGGTCGAGTGATTCCGTCTTCTCAACGATTTTTTGAAAAACAAGACATCGCAGCTTGAGAGCAATTTGTTTCAGGAAATTCTCAAACACCTCCGAAGCTTGATGTCATCATTGGAGCATTACTTTTTAACAGCTCAAGATGAGAAGTTACAGAAATACAAATGGATGGTCAACCCATTTGCTGTATCCAAAAAGCCGAACATTCTATCGGCCAATGAATATGAGTTGATAGAAATTTCCAGACTCAACCTTGAAATCTACTTTTGATAGTGATGGTTACTCACACTATTAGATATGTCTGGAAAATAAAAAATTCAATCCCCTTGTTGAAAAAGCAAAATGTGTTCTACTTCCATTTGCCACAACATACATGTGCGAGTCCAGATTCTTGATTTATGCCAGCACTAAAATTAAGTACCGAAGCAGTCTAGATGCTGAACCTGACATCCATCTCCAGTTGTCAAGAGTTGAGCCTGACTTTTCAAAATTGTGTCATCAGAAGCAACCTCAACCTTCACATTAAGATTTCATCATTATTCCTACAGACTTATCTTTAAAAGAAGAACACTTTGCGTTTCATCTACAAGCAGTGAATGTTCTCAAACTGTAACTTCTGTAGGTATTTGTTTGTATTTTCTACAAATTAATAAGTAATTGAATTCTGTTTGTACTGATATTTTTGCTCTGAAAATTTAAATGTTATCCAACCAATGTTGCTTTTCTTTCAATATATTCCCTATACTCAATTAGAAATATAGCCTGCCTAATGTGTTGAATGATGAGAGTAAATCCAACAGCAAGTATCTGAATATAGCATGGGAATTTAGACTAATGGAAAGGTATAGTTAGTTTAAAGATGTTTTCATTTATCATTAAAATCAGATACTCTTGATTCGTCTTTGGGTTATTGAAAAAATGGCATTTGCATTATATAGTTTTCAATTCCAATGGGCTTTGAGCTGATATTTTACTAGTTACAGTGCACTTGACTGACAGGGGTCCACCAAGGATTTTTGCCTGAAAAAGGGGTCCACCAGCTGAAAAGGTAAGGACGCCCAGCTTTAGATCATATATAATTTCATATTTTTAAATATTTAAAAATTAATATTGAACTCACACATTGTGATATTTATAAGTATTAGTATATTAGTATTGGTAAGAGAAGTAATTGCTTATTTTTTCAGTTCATCAGTGAAGTTTTTAAAAATTAATAAAATGAAAGTGTTCATTTACATTTCAAATGATAGAGCAGATTACGACAGAAATTTTTTAATCCTGACCATTTTTGATCCCAATCATGTCCAGTTCACTGAATCTAGATAATTTTTACCTAAGTATCAAATATAAATTATAATAAAAAAAATTGTAACATGTGCCTTTTTTCCCCCTTTATGCACATCATAAACTTATGTAGATAATATAAATATATAAAAATTTACAAGTTATTACCAAAAATAACAAATTTAGATTTAAGCATTGTTTTATGCCAGTTTATATGTTATTACATCATGAGCAATAAATTTCTAATTTTTCTTTTTTTTTTTATTTATTTATTTATGTTGTATCATAAGTTTTACAAAACTAATACTGAATTCCCACTAAATGATATTCTGAAAAACTTAACTTCCTCTTTTTTGTATATATTATGTCAAACACTTATGCTGTTATGTTTCTTCTAAATTTACAGAACACATGTTAAGTTTTGAGAGCACTATACAATACAGTAAACTGAAGTATAATTTACGGATGCGAGGCTCTTGCCCTCCCTAGATTAACTTCTTTAGGCATTATCCATACTAGAGAGTTACACCTAGACTCCATTAAAGGGTTATCGGACTTTATTAATAAAGTGGGTGACCCGAGTAACTGGAACTAGGAAACATTGGATTTGGAGTTAATGGTACAAAATGCTGATTAAAGCAGAGGTTGCCAATGACATACAAACCCAACCTTAAGAAGAAGAAGAAACTGAAGTATAGATTATATGTGAAAATATGATATAGATTTTCTTCATGGCAATGCAGATTTAACTATCTCGAAATAAAGATTAATTTTCTTCTAAAGAAAAACTCTTAAGTTTTCTCAGTCACTATAATGACTACAATCACTTCAGTTTAAAGCCTATGTAAAAATAGGCTAAAAAAATTATATAATTTCTATAATACAGAGACTTTCTGAGCTGATAATTCAGGGTTCACTCATCACTTTCAACTCACAGCCTGGTTGAGGCAGGTTTTCACACTGCTTTAGGCCATGAAAGTTTCAAAACATTTCTATAAGTTTGTGGTATTTCAGCTCTAGTTGGTCCTATTGACTCAAAACTTTGAAAATGCTGACTTATGTTTTGTCGTCAAAAATATCGACATGCTGTCTCAAATTTCAGACTTATTTCTCAACTTTTTTCCACTTTTTTCAAAGGATAAATGCTTTTTAGAGAGCAATTTTACAGATTTAACAATAGCACACTAAAACAATAAACTAAACAAAAATAAGATGGTTACACAAATATAGTAACTAATTTTTTTATAATGTGTAGCTTGCTAAAAAAAATAGAAATTATTGTACAAAGCAGAAAATTTGTGACCAATAATGTAACAAATGAGGTAATCAAGATCATAAATCCCTCTCCCTTTTAAAAAGTAAACAATTTAATTAGAGTATTATTACAGAGAATTCTTCTTTCTAGACTGAGAGTGCTAAAACATACAAACTAGATAAAAGAATTCTCAATGTAATAATAGAATGAATGCTGCTGTACACTCAACTGTAATGTATTTCATAAGAATTTACATTATATTTGAATCAATAAAAAAAATAACAAGAACTTATAAATCCTACCTAAATCTTTCTTGACCAGCTGTATCCCATATTTGTAATTTAACAGATTTTCCTCCTATATTAACAACTTTTGATCCAAATTCCACTCCAATTGTATGATTTGAATCTGCTTTAACTAAAAAAGTAATTTACACATCAGAGGAAAATTGAATTAAAATTAATTAACAATGGATGCTTATCTTAATACTCAGCAAATATTAGTAATAAAACTCTAAATTTTAAAATTTTTACAAAATTAATGAATGTATAAAAACATAATATTATCATTAGTAGTGCTTTAGCAGTTTCTGTACTTTCCCTTGATATAAAATCAATTTGCAGAGGTCAAAATTTATTGTTCCCTTAAATATATTTTAAAAGATGCCCAAATATAATATGTAATTAGTTGTAATATAGTATTGACAGTACAATAAGGTAGATGATTAATCTTAAACTGGCTTTCAAATTTGTTTTTCAAAGCATTTTTTAAAAAATTTCACTTAATTAAGACAGGATTTAAAATTGATTATAAAAGCTATTATTTTTTTACATTTATTCTATTTATATATATAAAGAGAGTAATGCTAAATGTTTCATAATAGTAACTGGATAATAATATATTTTCCACAAAATTATCAGCTGACACTTTTTATTTTTAATTCCTTATATTTTTATTTTTTAGCATTTAATTTATAAAATATTTCTTTTTAATATGGTTTTTAACAAAGAAAAATAAGCATTTTTAATGTTGGGTATTTCAAGATGTGACTAAAGAGTCATTGCATTTTATGGTTTGGTTTGCTTGTTGCTCAATGGTCATTTTTTGCACACGAGGGGTAATTAGACTGGGACCTACAGTTTAAAGTGGATTCCGAACCACTACAAACATCCATGCCCAAGGTGGGATTCGAACCCACAAACTGTTGAACCGAAGGCAAGAGCGCTAACCATTCGGCTGCCAGCTCGGCTATTTGCATTTTATGAGATTCATTAGTATTAACATTTCATCTTTTAAAAGTTAACTTTGTTACTTGTTAGTTTAAAATTTAATTTCAAACTTGAAACATTGAAAATCAGTTTTTATTTGGAAGTTAAAATTATTAACTAAATTTTTTAAAAAAACTTCAATATTTTGTATTTTTATATTGCAAGTGAATGGTATGGGAAATAAAAACTGAATCTACATAGTTTTGATTTGGAATATGAAGTTAATACCTGATTGTCTTATAAAATAAATAAGATACTGCATAGAAATTCAGTAATAAATATTTTACATTGATTAACTTTTTATATAAATTACTATAAAAATGATACAATTCATTTTATTGATTAAGTGTCATTAGCTATCTGCTCTTGGTCTAGTTATCAACTCATTAAAAACCAAGTATTGTAAAATTTGATGTAGTTGATTTAACTTTATAGTTTGATGGCTGATCCCCACTTGTGGAATTATATAAATTTTTACGGTGTGTAACCTTACTTGATAAATTAAAACCAGATATTAAGAAAATGATAATGTATAGTTATTGATCAGTCCAAATAATTAACATATTTTTTAATTGCAGCAATTTTTAATTAGCTACTTCTGATTTTGTTTTTTAATATATATTCTAATATAATTTAAAAAATTAACTTTCTAAGATATTGAAATAAAGCTTTACCATGGTAAGTAAATAGAAGAAAATATTCAAAAAAATCCAAAATTACATGAAATTACATACTTTGAGTTTAAATTTTAGTTAGTAAGCAAATTTCAGAGTAGTAGGTGAGAAAACTGAAAATTCCCAAAATCAACACCAAGCAGTAGGATTTCACATTTTCTCATTTAGAGTTATTTATTTATTTATTTTAAATATATATGAAAAAGAAGAAAATTGAAAAATGGCAAAACATAAATGTCAAATTATATTAATCTTGCTTAAAAACAGATTTAGTGAAAACCATAGATTTCCATCATATAGAAGTTTAAATCTTGGGAAATGATAAAATATAGCAATGAAACATTAATATTAAGGAGTATATATCAGTATCAATTAGGAATAAGGGCATAAGTGATAATGCAACTTTTACTTCAATGAAATATTTTAAATAATAAAAAATAAAATTTAAATTTAATTATCAGAATAAAATTTATCTTTTATAAAAATAAACATACAAAGCAGAAATTAATACTTATTAAAATTTATGTACATTTCTATTTTATTCCAGAAGTTCAACTTAACCACCACTTTATACCTGAATTATTTTTAAAAAAATTAAAGAAAAAAATTAATGAAAGCAGTGATTACAAATCAGGGGTATATTAGTATAGAAACATTTTTTTTTCATTATATACAGTTAAAAATATTTTTAATGCACTTTAAATTCATATAATAAATTTATTAAAAATAAAACTATTATAATAGCTGCAATTAAAAAATATTAACTATAAAGCATAAATATATACTGCAGATCAAAACTAATTCCAGCATTGGGGCTGGTATTTGTTGTCCAGTGATGATACAAAGTTGTAATTCTTTCTGGGAAAACATACACTGGCATTTCAAGCAGAAGTCTTTGCCATTTTAATGTACAGTAGAGCATGCTTTGACAGAAACTATTTTCACATAAGGATAATCATTTATTCTCTCAATCAAACTACATTACTGGCTCTACAGAAGTCTACATAAATGTCCATTCTTGTCTAAGAATGCTACCTTACTCAGTGCAAATTAGCTAACAATTCCCTTACCTCAATATGGGACACTCTGGTGTTCCTGGCAATGAGTTAGCTGATGAGTTGTCTAGGACTTGATCAACAAACGATTATTTTTTTTTTTGAACCAGTGCTAGGTCTTTCAAAAGAACTAACTAGAAGCAGCCAGTTTGATCTTTTCAGGAAATAACAATTTTTAAGCTGCTCTAATATGCCAGTAATCAAAGATAAATAAAATTATTAAATAGTACATGTCCTAGTAAAACACAATAAGAGCTATTAAAGTTCAACAGAAGCTGTTTACAGAGACTACTTCTTACAGGACACTAACTTTAAGAAACATTTCTCCATAATGTAAAGGTTGTAAATATAAGGAGGAAATTTCGTAACATATTCTATACAAACATGAATTTTTTCAGCACATAGATTTGAACACTTGGGTCAGAATTTAATAGAACCTTGGATGCTGTAGGACATCACTGTCTGCTAAATTTTTCTTCGGCCACTGGTCTCTTTAAATAAGAGCTTTCTTTTAGGTTCTTGTACAATAAATCTATGGTCACAATGCTAGGTTCTTTTGGAACCACCTTACCTTAAATCTAAATCTAATATCTTGTGAAGTCTCTATCACCCTTTCTACATGTAACAGATCCAAGACAGCAAAAGTGAGATAATATATTAGCTTTCTGGTAAAAATTTCTAGACTCTTCTTGAAATTTTATTTTCTCAATCTCATTAAACTTTACTGCCATATGTACTTTCTTAACACAAAAGTTTTTTCTCTTGTTTTTTCAGATTTTAATAATTTTCCTCTGTTCCTCTAGAATAGTGTTTTTAAATCATTAACTTATACACTTTGAATTCTTCTTCAATAATTTTAGCACAATTGCAATACTATGATCTATGATGTTTGTACCTTTTACGTTCTGGTATAACATCCCTTGCACTATCTCTGGTCATTTTTTTCAATCTGCTTCCTCAAAACGTTTCTATTTTGTACATTTTACTATTCATTAGACCTTCTTTGATTTTATTTTTATATTCATGAATACTCACTGTATTGCACAGTGAGTCTACCTCTAAGATCCCACTCTTTTGTTGTCTATGCTAAAAGGTTTTACTTAACTTTCCCCTCAGCTTGGAAATCACCAAAAAGTAATCAGAGTCAACATTGGCTCCACCCACAATAGCAAAGAACATCCAAAAGGCTATTTCAATGTTGTATACCCACCATATTTATGATCAACTTAATTAAAAGTATTTCCATCAGGTAAGTGCCTAGAAACATTATGTATATTTTTATGCTAAAAAAAATGAACCTCCAGTAAGAAGTTCATTTGTATTTGTGAAATCATTAACTCTTAAGCTATTATGACTAATTTCTTCATGTAAGATGTAACTACCTACAAAGTTTTCCAAAGAATTCTCAACAATCTTTGCATTAAAGTCTCCAATAAGAAATTTAATATCATTTGAGACATTTATCATAGGAATCTACAAGCTTATCATAAAAATCATCCATAAATGTATCACATTTGTCCTCAATCGGTACTGATAATATTTTAAGAACTCAAATTCATATTTTACAAATCCTCTCATTAATAGGTATGATGTCTATGATTCTGTCTTTAATTTCAAATCCTAACCCAAAGCAATGCTGCTTACCTTGACAACTATGATATGTATAACACCATATTTTATTTAAAATTCCTTGCCCAAGCCAAGTTGGGCAAGGAATTTTAAATAAAATAGTCTAATCATCACTTTAATCTAATCATCTTAATGATCAATATATCCAGTTTATAATTTTTAAGTTCATCAATTAAAATTTTAAGTGCTACACCCCCATAAAGTGTAAGAACATTCTATATATCAATTTACATATCTGTTTCATATGTGTGTCATCTAGGTAGTATCTATTCTTGATTAAACCCGTAAGATTTGTGAACTTGGAGTTTTTACAAGTTCGAGTAGTTAGTCCTGCACCCAACCCCAATTAGAGGACTAGTTTCCTGATGTAATCCATCTGGGAAGGGTACCCAGCTATATCTTAGAATACTAAGTACCCATTTTAGCTGCCTCTTAGCACACTCATAAGCTATTCAATCACCACACAGGCTTTTATACACAATGCTTTATGACATACTTGGAGCTCAAAACACCATACCATTTGATTGTTGATGACTGGAAACATTTTTCAGTCTGATGAGTTATTTCCAACTATATTAATTGAGTGAATGTATAACAGTAGAAACAAAAGTTCAGGAATTTACTGAACCTGTATATCAAGAAACAACTGTTTTCAAAATGGTGGAACACCAAGAAAGAAGTGCATGTGGCATAGTATAAGACCCCTGTTACATCTAAGCATGAATATTTGTCACCTACATATGCACAGAGATGCTTACATATCTGTCAAAAATAGGTTACACATATGTAAGCATCTCGTCACATCACATACACCTATTAATGCTCATTATGCATTCCAACAGATTAGAAATTCCAGCAGAGTGATGCAACACCCAACACTTCAAGAGATATTAAAAAGAGGCACCAGAATTATTTTTTTTAATTTCACACATTTATTAGTCACCTAAATCATTAGATATGAATATTATTGGGAATATCTGAGATATTTTACAATGTATATTGTTCATAAAATATCTTTCACCACTACTCCAAAGAATTTTAGAATTGTCCTGCAGGATTCATGGTGTGAATTGCATCCAAGATATTTTCAGACATTAGTACAGTGCCTGTTACATAATGTTGCAGTATTTTTGCTCACTTATATAGGCAGTACATGATATTGGGTAGATATACCAATTTTTCTAGCAGATGAGAGCATATCAACTGTATTAAAGATTTAAAAAAACTAAGGGTTTATTAAAAATCTAGGATTTATTAAGTCTTGAACAAAAATGATAGCATAGGAAATTTGTTATACACAATAATCAAAATTTTATAATCACAGTTCTAATACATATGAAAATTAAGTTAATACTATAAAGCAGTAAGAGTTTATAAATAGAATAGTAGTTCTAATGGGTAAAAGAAACATTACATTTGCTTTCAATAAATTGGTGTAGAAGACAAGATTTCCCTGTTCCAGCACTTCCAATAACAAGAAATTTAAAAAGGAAATCTAAAATATAAAATAAAAAATACATATATTTAAGATTTAAAATATATTTTAAATCATTAAGTAATCAATAAATTTATGACTAATTGTATAAAAAATAATTGTTTTATGCGGCAAATCTGTATAGTGTGCTTGTAATTGACATCATGAATTTCAATTTCTTAAACTAGTGCTTGTGAAATTTAAGATAAAATTAAGAAAATGGAAAATTTTTTATTCTTTCAAACACAAAAAATAATAAAATCCATAAATTCCAAATAGTTTATTTAATAATCATTTGATTGATTTTTTTTAAAAAGAAAGAAGTTTTTAAATTAAAATCACTTAGAATGGAATAACACTTAATCTCTTCATCTAATGAAAATTGATTTTTTCAAGGAAACTGGAATTATTTTCCCCAAAGAATTAATTCAAAATACACTGAAATCAAAACTTCAATTAACTCACTTTGCACCAGTACAATAGTTAACATTTTAATTTAAAATGAGTATCACTGATTGGTTTCTTAGACTGCAAAAAATCATACAGAAACTGTTTGTGCATTTTTTTAGACAATTTAGATAGAAAACATAGAAGAAAAAATGTATATTTTAAATGTCTGATTTGATAGCTCTTAACTATAATTCCACATTGTAACTCCCATGTTAATAAATGCTTTTTATAACATCAGAAGAGGTATTTCGTTTTACTCCTCTTAACCTTTTTGTCCTAGCGGTACAACTGTTGTACCAACAAAGTTCTCAGAAAATTGTTATGATACAGCAGTTAAACCATGCATTTTTCTCTTTCAAGCACTCAACTTTTCCTGATTAAATTTTTTGGAGCAGTTGAGGGAGGTATAAATGCTGTTCTTTTGAGTCTGAAAGTTATAAAACCTGGGTAATGATCAGAGTGGAGAGTATTGACAAAAAAAGGATTTATTGGCTCCCTATTTCCTTTTAAGAAAAGCATATTCATCCTCACTTTGGATAATTTTTTCATTATAACCAACTGTTCTTTTAGTCACTTGAAAAAATATTTTCAATGGTTTTGTCATAAGGGTTTGACTGTTGAAATTAAAAAGTTATTGGATAAATTAGAAGAAAATTTTGCAGATGTTATGATTCTGATTCCTGTGTTTGAATCTAAATTCACGATAATAGTTTTCTAGATGACAATAATGATGCAGATTTTTTCGTATCATTCAATTCTGATTGACATAATCTAAAACAAATAGCAAGCTTTTATTTTTTTAATTTACAAGAGATTAAAGTATTTCTGAACAAATAAATAGTTTAGGTGATAAACTAGATTTTTTAAATTTTTTTCAGAAAATATTTAAAATTTTATTGCAGATGAAACAAATATGTATGTTTCACATAAGTAGGTATATGTGTGTTTATATTATAGATAAAATGTCATTGCTACAGCATACATTTTTATGTATGCATAGAATATTAATATTTTTATTTTTAATTGTTATAAAAAGAAATTGAACTATTGTTCCATTGATAGTATTTATTTGTTGATTATGTTCCTGAATTATGCAATTTATTTTATGAGAGTTAGAGATTCTCAGTGACATATGAGTATTTTAGCAATTTTTAACTATGAATAATTTGGTAGGCTGCCGTCAGTGTTAGTTAACTTTTTTTTTTTTGATTTTTATAATACCATGGAAAGGGAACATTAGTGTCATTACATTTTTAACAATCATAATCCCTAACAACAGGACTAATTCTAAGATGCTCTAGGCAGAAGATACATTTAATCGTAGGCTTCATAACTGGGCACTACTATTTCAGAAAACACCTCCATAAAATGGGAGTGTTTCAGCAAGACCCTATCAGCAGGAAATGTCATACGCAAGAGGAAACGGCCAAGCATATCATTTACGAAGGCGAGGCTCTTGTCCTAGATTAACTTCTTTAGGCATCATCCATACTAGAGTTACACCTAGACTCCATTAAAGGGTTATCGGACTTTATTGATAAAGTGGGTGACCCGAGCAACTGGAACTAGGAAACATTGTGTTTGGAGTTAATAGTACAAAATGCTAATAAAAGCAGAGGTGCCCAAACCCAACTCTAAGAAGAAGAACAACAACAACAATAGGACTATCTTTGATCCAATTCTGATCAAAATTGCTTGTCTTGAGACTAATATTTAATCAATTTATGGATCAAACAAACTCTTAATGGAATATGAAATGATTCTTAAAATTATTTATGACATCAAAAATATATGTTAGAAAAATCTCAAAGATTTAGAGCAAAATCTGTTGTTATTGGTTTACATACCTAATATTAGGATACAATATAAATTAATAGATAATTATATTTTAAAAAGAAAGAAGTTTTTGATTTGGTGAACTTTGTTTCAATTTATATATTCATTATTTAATAAAAAATTATTGAATTTCATGTTTAATTCTGATGGAATAATTTATAATCATTAAGGTGTTTCAGCATTTTTAGTTCCATTTTTCCTCAAAGCATTTTCATTAAAAAACAAATCTCATTATAATATGGGTGCTTGACGCCTCCTCTCACAGAACTAATTATGATCTAATGTTTGGAACTTAACTCTTTAAGGGGGAATATACCTGATCCCATCTCGCCCACAACTGGACAATGAGGACTATATTGCTTATCGATAAATATGATACTTATGATAAACCTAGTAACATTTTTATCAAAATTATGGAAAGCCAAGCAAAGGATATCACCCTGAAAAGATAAAGATTCATCATCGTGAATTCTTCGGCACTTAAGAGGGGTGAAAATGACCAGCTCCTTTCTGTCAGAGGGATCTTCTTTTCCTGCTGTTGCAGCAGTTTTTGAAACAGTGACACCAGATCAAAAGGTTAAAATGGCTTTCCAAAATACACAAAGCAATATAAGTTAATGTTTAAAAAATGCATTTTAAAGAGTCCAAAAGCATGAAAATCTATTTGTGATATATCAGATTTAGCAGGAATATCTGTAAAGAGAGGGTAAGGTTTTAATTCTCATTTTTAGCTCCATTTTTCCAGATAAACAACTGTGGATTATAACATGTGACTACTTGCTTTCTCTTGATGCAATTCAATAGATTAATGGGAAATCTGAATTTCCTAATTTAAAGAATTTATAATTCTTCACATTCATAAACATAAGCGGCTGAGAAAGAATAACATTACATTTTTGTCCTTTTATAAGATTCAAATCAAAAGTTAATTTTATATAAGTTGAAACTGGCCAGTTCAATGTTAACATAATTTATAGTTTAGAGTTTTCCTTGATAAACTGTCAAAGTTATATCATCATGCTCCAGTAACAATGTATTGTATAATGACATTTTTACTTTTTCACACAAATTCAGGTACTTTCTGCTTTAGTTTCAGTGATCCAGTTAAACTAGTGTTCTTAGTTTTTAACATCTGGGACAGATTTGGTATTCTAAAAAAATTATCTATAGTGATATTCCTTCCTTTATTATCAAAAAGTTCAACAACGTATTCAGAGAGACATAGGGTTTCAAGATGTTCTTCCTCTTTACACAAATATGGAAAGCACGCATTTATTATCAACATCATCAGCAAGCCAAAAATTGATACATAATTTATCTGACTTATTTGGCACATATTGCATAAAACGATATTTGGCTTTAAACAGAAACATATGTTCATCAATAGTTAAATATAATACAGGTTTATAGCAAGTTATCAAATTTTCAATAAATTTCTTCTAAACTTCAGAAATGAAAAAGAATTTATCTGTTTGAAGGTATTCAAGTTATGCAGTTTTTTTCCTGAGTAGCAGAAATTTCATAAATCAATTTCTTCCCTTGGTATTGTGCAAAAAATGTGCCTAAAAAAGGGGCACATACTATCAAGCAATGGATTATTTGCACCATATGTACCTTAAGCATACAAAATTGATATAAAAGCATCTAATTTGTCTAAAGTTGTTTCCCATTCATTTTTTCCTAGTTGCCGGTAAGCTTCTTCCACTGTAAAATTTTTGATATGAAGCAGCATAGCCTCATCTATAAGTAGCCTCCATGAACTAATTGCATAGTCATTTTCAATATTTTTGTTTGTATAACTGGTTGGCCACTCTTTTCTTTGAAAACATTATGTTTAGTAATTCTTCCAAGCATACAACTTCTAGAGGTGATGCTTTCCCAACATGTTCCATTATTTGTAACAAAAGTTCCAAAGTTCATTTCTCCTCAATTTGAATCTGGTAACTTTTTCAAAATTACACATTATTTTTTCTTCCCAGAATTGGTTTTTCAACATTGTACAGGAAAATTAGATACAGTATCTTCATCAGAGGAAATATTTTCATCTGGAGGCACACATTCACCATCGCTGAAAACAATTTCTTCATCATGTTTTCAGATTCATTTTCTGATAATTGTCGCATATATTTGAGGGCCTTACAAACTGTTAATTTATGCATATTTCTTCCCGCCATTTTCATCTTGGATCAATTTTATCTCCACCTGTAAACAAGGTGACAAAAATTTAACAGACTGGTACATTTAAATTATCTCCAAAGCAATGTGAACAACTAGTTGTGCAGTCATAAAGAACCAGATATGTGCCCATTAGACAACAGCATTGGCTATGGTAGTATTGCACCACATTCCATTCAATAGACCAAAACAAAGAAGTCAGAGATATAACATTCCTTGAATACACTAAGCAGAGATATTTTTCCTATATTGAATGACAATGGGAGAGGAAGGGGTCTGCAACACTGGCTACTACTACAACAAAATTTTCAGCTGCTCTTTTGTTACCAGTAACAATCTACTGACCTTGAAATATTGTTCTGCTTACATCTGGGAAATGGAAAAAGGACTGAAAACCTTTTGAAATTCCAGGAGATGTTGAATTGTGAATTTAATACTTAATTTAGTCAAAATGACCCATTCCAGAGTTTTAGGTACAAGTATTAAAAAGAAAAAAATGATAAGTACTTAACCTACCAATTTTTCCCAGATTATTATTGATATAAAATTAGGAAAGTAAAGAATTTTTTTTCAATTTCGTAACTTTTGAGAAAATTGGTAACGAAATTACGTTTAGGTCAAAATAACCCCATCTGCAGTTTTATTGTCAATAATAAATAAGACTATTTTTTAGGTAACTATACAGGTGAAAAGCTTAGTATTTAATATAACACCTTACTTTAATATAATTTTAAAAATAATTTTCCTCTCTTTTCTGACAATTTAACTATGTCAGCATCCTATACATAAAATCCTGAATATTCATTTAAACTTGAAATAAGATTTTGCTGTAGCATTGGAAAGTTCTTTACGTTATTTAATGTATATTTAAACCAAATCAGACTTTACTATCCCCCTTTTCCAGGGTTCGTACAGATTTCCAAGAATCAAATTCCAGGAGTTTTCCAGTCAAATCAAATATTTCCAGGAGGTATCGACATTCACGTTAAATAGTTTTTTATTTTATTTTAAAAACTGTTCTTAACCAAATATGCATTTAATTATGTACATGCAATATTTTTCACTCATTTCTGCAAGTAATAAGAATAAATAACTGCAAACATTAATGAGACTATTTTTTATTTAAGTTAAAATTCTTAATGATCATTTCAAAAGCGTTCAATGAATTTACCGCTATAACAGCAAATTTTTTATTTAAATAATCAACAGGCTATATAATACTGGATTATACACTGTATATAAAAATGAGTTATTTTAGACATTTTTTCAATAGATTCCTGTCTATAAATTTATTGAGTATTTCAAGATGTGTGTGACAATTTCTTTTCAAATATGAATACACTTACTCAAAATAAATACAAGTATTAGATATAGTTTCAAGGTTAACTTGTTTTCCCAATTATTTAATAAAAGCAATTCTAAATGTTTCTTCTGTTTACTTTCAATTTACTTTTAACACTATAAAATTTCTCATCCTTATTATAGGTATATTTCTATTCCTTTAATCATTCAATAGATTTTCACACTTCTAGGTTATTTAAATCAGCAAATATATATATATATATATATATATATATATATATATATATATATATATATATATATATATATATATATATATATAGCTTGTCCAGACTCCACTAGATGTGAATAGCAATCTCTTTTCAAGTAAATATACTAATTCAAAACAAAATAATACACTATCAGATAAAGTTTCTAGGATGTGATTTGTGGTTCATTTTTATTTAATAAAAACAATTCTAAATTTTTCTTCTGTGCACTTTCAAAACTACAATTTCACATCCGTATGCCAGACTTTTCTATTTCTTGAATAATTCAATAGATTTTCACGTTTCTTGGTTTTATATATATAATTTTGCTGTTAGAAGATGCTAACTTTCCACCTCTAAAACTTTTGTTTTCAATTCAATATTGAGTAAAAACTGTTGCTTCTCTGAAGCACCATGTCAACACATGTTTGATTTTGCAATTAATGTTAATTTATCAATTCTTTCAGCTTCCTCAGCATACTTTATTGTAGATTTTTCAAGTTCATTTATGTCATCTTCTTTTTGATTTCGCTTCTTTTTGATTTTTAGTTCATCACTTTCTTCAAGAAGTACTTTTTGCTTTCTCCCTGTTATCAGCTGCTTTTTTGTTGTTTTAATTCATATAAATATAATTTATACTTTTGCTTGGCACCAACAGCAAAACTAAGTAGATCTTTGCTAATTATTATATTCTTGACACCGCCTATATTTCGGATGTGATCATCAATGATGTGTTTAGGCACACAATTGATTATTTAAATTTTCTATCATTAAATTTTTGTTCGCAGAAAACCCACATGGAACAGATGCTTGACCATGAGAGAGTAGTAAAAGAAAATTAACTACTTTCCATAAGTGACAATAGCTTTGTTTATTTGAGAGTAAGTTAAAATAAAAAATACTTATTCTATCTTTAATAGGATCAAATTTCTCATCAATACGATTTTGAAATCTTACAGTCAGTTATAATGATTTAAACTCTTCAACAAAATTATGAAATTCTTTTAAAACAAAATCACATTCTGACACATTTATTTTGGATGCATTAGACAAGTACATAAGAAGTTTCAGCATTTTATTTAAATTACTGGATTCATTACATATCACAGTCTGAGTATCTAAACATGATATGTTTCGTAAAACAGAATATTGCAAAGGACATTTTTCTTTTTACTTTTTTGACATTGATTCTATAAATGTTCTGCAATTTATAAAACATTCCATGTTTTGTTTTTCTGTCAAAGTTTTGTTAATACACTGTTCCCTGATGATTTCTTTTTATTTTTGGTAACAAATCCAACATCTAATTCACTAGCATCTTTTTGATTGTTTTTATCTATTACATCAATAGTAATAAGTTTAAATGGCGAAACTGATAGCAAAGATTCTTTTAAAAACTTTTGCATCAAACTTTTCAACATCGCATGAAAATCTCCAGCAATAAATGGCAACATTGGTTTATGAGTTTGATAAAATGTCAGAAAAGGTTCTATTTCCTGAGCAATAAATATAAAAAAATAGCATTTAGCAGAAAAACATATATCTTTTGTACACTTCTGCACAATATCAAAAGTTTTGGTACCAGGATTAGGAAATTTTTTGTTTTGAACAAATGGCATATATATCTTAAGATTCGGTAACATTTCAAGCAATCTGTTGAAAACACATATATTTTCTAACCATTGATGTTTGCAAAACTTTAAAGGAAATTTTACGCCTGGACCAAGGCTATCAAAGTCATCCCAAGAGCGGATGGATCCTTAAATAGTCTGTAAACTGCACTTGCTATTACCTCAACATCTGGAAATGAGGAACATCCATGGTTGTAAGCATTATGTAGAATGTGTAGGCTGCAGCTTCTGACATTTACAATACTTGAATGATGTTCACTTTTTAAAAAAATTAGCCATTTTATTCAAAATAGACCAGTTTACACTTGGACCCTCCATTGACAACTGGAGTAATCCACTTGTTCCTAATTCTAAACACTTCTTATTCACTTTTTCAAACAAAATATCTCCAGTTGAATGACCTAAAAAATTAGATGAGTAAAACCGTGTTTTAACTGTATGATTATCCCAAAATCTTACATGGCCGTCCAGTTGTTTTGTCTGCAGATGATTATTTAAGCTTTTATTATCAAGAGAAGCATATAATTAGACATTCTTCACTTTTTCTTTCAATAAGTTGGAAAAATTACTTTACAATAACACTGACTGGAAACATTGCTTGAAAGAGGTAATTCATATTGTTACAAGAACTGTAGCCGAATCCACTATTTAAAACTTTAAGGGCCCATAGAATTTCAGCCTTTAAAACTTCTTTTGAAGAAACAAATGAATCTAAAGTTTCAGAGCATGCTTTGGGATTACATTCTTTAAAAGGATCAGCAGAAGTGAAAAAAATCTTTTAAATGAGTAGATTTTTTATCAGATATAGCTTGCTCTAGCAAATATAGAGAGGTTGCCGGCTAGCTGGTTGAAGAGGTCCCTGGATCTTTGATCCTCTACCCTCTTTACTATCAGGAGTATGCTGGAACTATAGCTGATTCTGATTGACTTCTAGTATTTCAGTGCATTTAGGGGGAGGGGCTTATTTGTTATACGAAAAATTACAAGTATTTTTAATACATAGATTTGAATTTAAGTATTTATTTATTAAAATTATTTATCATTAGAATTATCTTTAGTTATTAAATCATTTAAATAATTGGTATACAAAATTTAGAATTAGAGAAGTTGGAAATATTGAGATTGTAGTACATGCATGAGCATGTACAAGTTTGTACAGAGACATATAGAAAAGAAATATGAGTTTTTGTTAGTCATAGTAAAATTTAAAAGTTAATACAATTATCATATTTGACTATAATACATATGTCTAAAAAAATATAAATGCTTTTTCCCTTTCATATGGGATTTAATTGCTGATTCGCCCATATTTGAAAGACAGAGATCTTTCTTGAAAACCAGACAATGGGCATGTGTTTTTTCTGAGCCACGCAAAAGCCAATCTTTGTATGGCTTTTCCAGAGTCTATTGGTCATTGAAAAGACACTTTCCACCAGGCATATTAAATAATTTTTATTTCAGTCTTTATTTAATTAATAAACAATTTATTCTGATTCAATTGAATTATACATATTTTTCATCAAGGGAAACATGGAAAATTTGTCTTAACTCAAAAATTTTATATTTAAATATTAATATTCAAAGAAATTTTTACAATACAAGGAAAACAGAAGCAAATAGAAAAAGAATCAATTAAAATCGCTGGTCTTAATTGCGCACAACACATTTATTTTGTTTCGTAATTACTTCACTTCACATGAAACTAAATACTACTAAACTGAATTATCATGAAATTATTGTAGCTGAACTAGATCCTGAAAACATTTATACAAGTCAACAGTTAAGAATAAAAAAATTAATATTGATCATGCCGCCATCTATTGGCAATATTAAAAACTAATACTAAATTAAGTTTTTTGACAATTTTATTGAAAACTTTAAAATATTAAAACAAAACAATTCAAAAAATTATAATATTTTGTAGAAAAAAATGCATCAAGGTAAGAAAAAATTCCAGGTGTAATTCATGATTTTCAAGGAGTCAAGTCAAATTTCCAAAAGTTTCAAAGGCCCTTAAATTTATTTATTTATTTTTTTTTTTTTTTTTTTAATTTAAGAAGTTTCCAGGAGTTGTGCGAACACTGCTTTTCTCTCAATAGGAAAGTCTACGCCATCTAAGGGATATTTTTTCATTTATTAAAGGCTAAAATTTAATGAATAAGTTTCTTTCCAGACAAAAGTAATATAAAGCAGCTGTGTCAAATATCCAATTTATTCTTTTCTTAATTAAACTCAACAATGTTACAGTAATAGAAAAATTTGACTTACATGGTGAGTGTCATCTTTACCTCTTGAAGAGGTGTTTTTAAATCCATTACCTAGTTTATATTTTACCAGAAGGAACAAGATATTCAGATCAACAGGCCTAGAATATCATGACTAGCTCCTCTCTGCAACAAGTTCAGATATGAACTGTCTGAAGAGGCTTTCATACTCAGCTGGAATGTCTTGATTGGCTAATGTAATTTTGGACTAAAAAATCTGGATACTTTCAGTGGTTGGACTTGAAGAGGACAGGAATTTCTACAATCTCCAAACTAGTGATAATTAATACAGAACTGCTTTCTTAACAAATGTCATAGCAAACACATGTGTTAGTCTTTTTCTTTAACTGAAGGCATTCCTCCTCAGCACTCACAAAGTTTCTGTGATAACTTTAAGTAAATTTTTCATCTGGCCAGCTAAGGATAATTAGCTATATGCAAATCAATTTGCATAGAAGTCAGAAACTACCATATTTTTCATTGAAACTAGGGTCTATCTTTAATTAATTGTAGAGCTTTAGAACTATTGTTGAAAATGTGAAGACACGCTTTTAATGAAACATTTTTATTACATATTTGTGAAAATATAATCACATGATTTGCTCTAGTATCTAGATGAAAACACTTCAATGTTTCCCAAGCACTTTAAAACAAAACAAATTCAAACACTTAAATTTCAACCATAAATGAAATCTATTCTTAGATGCCAGTGTGAGCAATGAAAGGCATCAAACAGGCTTACGGCATGCGAATATTTTTCTGTGTTAGTATGACACAACTTAAGTTTAATAATGTAGCGCAATTGTGCACATGCACGAAATTTGTTCTGTGTGCTAGTGACACTTGGAGTAATTTTTTGATTAGTAATTTGTTTTTATTTGATAACAATTAAAGCTTTCAAAAAGATGTTATTGTATTTATATTTTGATATTTTTTTAAAAATTAAATTTTTGAATACAAGTTTGAATATAAATTAAATTTTTGAATATAAATTTTTTAATATAAGTTTGAATTAATTTTCATATTGTTTCCATTATATTAAATTAGTATTTTATCACAGTGTATACAGTGATGTAATCATTCCAAGAATATCATGGCAGAATTTTTAGAAGCCATAAAATCTGTCTAACTGATGCTAATGATCATGCAAGAAATGATTAGATGATTTGTTTTGTATCATGTATTTAATTATTATTGCAGTTGTATATAATAATTTGTTATTAAGTACTGTTTATAAATATTTCACATTTTAGATTTCATACATATGAATTATTCAGTCTAGTAACAATGATTTATTAGAGACTCAAATTTTTATAAAAATGTATATCTACACTATAGATTTAGCTTTATTGCCCAGTTCAATTCCGCGCTATATCGTACTATACTAAGAAGTATTTTTAAGGTGAGTACCACTGCCCAATTAATTATAATTGTGAGTTTTTTTAAAAAATGTTTTTGTTTAAATTAATGATTAAGTTTTTGTAGGTTATATTAAGTATTTCTACAACTAAATATGAAAAGTAATATTAAGTTTACTTAATATCACTTTTCACATTTAATTTAAAAATATTACATGGTCTAACTCCACTTGCTCAGCAACCTCCACAAACAGAAATAATTTCAAAGATTACATTGAAATTTAGACTACCACGTACAAAATAAAACTTAAATTCATATTTACCCTATTTCCAATAACAGGAAAGAAAGTTTGGATTTTCTTCTTTTGCTTTCAACAAAATTTGTGTTTTGTCGATTTTTATGAAGTTCCGAGATTTTAGCTGCTAAGTGGCTGTTTTTCAGAAATATTTACCTTCCAGGTTTTAGTATTGGCCAATGATTTAATTATTGGAAGTGTGTGGTGCTTAAGCTTTATATTTAAGCTCGTGACAGGAAGCAAGTATTTGTTGAATATCGACAACAATGTTTACAAATTCTCACAAAATGATTTGTGCAATATTGCTTTGATGGACACATGGCTTGCTTAGTATTAAATCTTTCATGTTTGTAAATACTCATTGTCATCTGTCTGATTGTGGAATACTTTTACTTAATGTAATGTAAAATTATTTATTGAAATGTAATAAATCTCTAATATAGTAAAAGTTTTTCTAGTTATTTTTCATCACTCATTTTATATATAAATCTCTAAATCTCAGTAGTAAACTTTTTAGATGTCTACAATATTTAAGACTTTGTCCTACAGCATACTTTGTGCTTCTCTGCTAATATTGGAAGATAAAAATGTGAAATAACCAACAATTTTATTACCTGGTTGTCGATTGTTGTAGACTCAGTGATACTTAGTTTATATTTATTTTTTATAATGAAATCTTTGTGAAATTATTTCTGTTATCAGCCCTTTAATACCTCCATAGAAAGTAATTATAATGAAATATTTAAAATTTAATACAGCATGAGATTATCATATTCAAAGATGGATATTGCATGAAATGACACAATTTAGGTTGGCAAGATACTTGTGCAATACTTAGCATCGAAAATTGGTAATTGTGCTGAACCTACATAATACCCAAGATTTTATCAAAAAATGCTTCAAGAGTTATTTAAACTCCAAACAAATTCTGTGGATACTCACATCAAGTTACATCATAAAATTATAGATTACATTTTTAAAATCACAAGAATAAATTCTGACATAGTAAACTTGGACTTAGCCAGACTTATGAAAAGATATATGTGGGCATGGATATTTGCAAATAAAGAATAGCCTCTGTAATAAATATTTGTAGTGTTGCTAACTGATCATTTATTGAATAACCATTTCTATAAACAGTTTTGGCTAATACTTCTACAAGTCTCTGTATAGATGACAAATGAATCAAACCTATAGATTACTGCACCAGAATGGATTCTTGATATTTTATGAGATAACTTGATGTGTGCATGTATAAAATTTATTTAAAGTTATAGCAACAACTGATGCTTTTACAATGAGTTTTGCTTATTTTACATTTAAATACTTAAGCTGTTGAACAAAAAGTAAAATTTTATAGTATGATATCCCACCCCCAAGTGATTTCTCACCAAATCTAGCATCCATTGTTTTGATTATAGTGTTGCCAAATTGAAATTTTACTATAAATTATTTTGTTGCCAGATTTGGTTTTTCTCGTGTTTTACATAATTTTTATGCCATATATATGATTCTTTTCAGTGGCAAGAGTATTTGAAGTTTTCATTTTACTTCTAATTTTGAATTTTTTGTTCTATGTTTGTTGTTGTGTTTCGTTGTCACCAACATCCAAATATCATAAACTGTTCCTTTTTCCAATTTCTTTTTATTTATTATTTATATTGTTTTTATTTTGTTTATTTATTAATAATTTTCGTACATATTTCTTTTTTAATTAATTATATTTTTAATATCGTGAACTGTTCTTTTTTTCCAATTTCTTTTTGTTTATTTATTATTTTCTTCTTAATTATTGTTTTAATTTATAATTATATTTTTCTTATATATGTTGCTATTGTTACTTATCTCAGGTTGTCTAGCTCTAGGCTAGATAACCCCCATAAAACCAAAAAAATTTATAAATGTCATGGGTCCCGAAGGACATCGTCTTTTTAAAATTTAGGCAGGTTAAGATATGTCTAGGGGAGGCCATATTGACGGAACACCAAGGACAGTCTGGAAATTCCTTTGCCCCTGCTGAAAGGTGATTCCTCTCATGTGCCTACACAGATAGGGAAAAAGGCAGTTTGCTAAAATCTTGCTCTAAGATTGAAGGTCTCACCCGGTCTTTTGGCGAAGTATCATGGATGATTGGGAGGAATTTTCATAAGCCTATTGAATTCAGTTTTTGCCAGGGAAGAAATCTCACTAGATGTGAGCTCTCCTCCTGGGTTTACTCCCTCCTCTGACGTTGATCTGGCCAAGAAATCCGCTCTTTCATTACCCTCTACACCCACGTGTGTGAAGGGATCCATTTGAAATGCACTGTGTGTTCAGGTGACAATCTCAAGAAGATTTAGTATGTCCAGGTTAGTTTCTTAGATATATTTCCATAATATCACCGATCATAATTGACATGCGAGCTTGACATCATATCAAATAAGTCCATCATTTTTATTTACTTATCTCTTTTACCGGTTGTCTTGAACAGAAGGCAAACCCAACAATAAAGGTTTTGTTCATCTTCCAGTAATACTTTTTTAGATTTTTTTATACCATTATGTGATTTAAATTTTTATAAAATGTATATTTTTTAATTTTGTAAAAAATTCGCATTAAAAAACATATGTTTAAATTGGCAACAAAAGAAGTCATAATGGTTGCCAATGGGTAAGGATATCAAACTAGTTCCAGCTTTATTTTTGATATTCTTGCATTTAAATTTTTGTATTTGGGTGTAGCCAGTATCAGGTATAAATGCCAATAAATTGTATTTTCAGAGTAATGAGTTTGGGTTTGTTTGTCGCTCAACGGTCATTTTTTGCACACGAGGGCTAATTAGACCGGGACCTACGGTTTAAAGTGGATTCCGAACCACTACAAACATCCATGCCCATTTCAGAGTAATGAGGTTAATACTTTTACTTTATGTAATTAAATTTGCTATTGTAATATATGTAACAATAATTTAAGTAATTTATTAAAAATGTATAGAAATATTTCATATATATGTTTAGGTTAATTATGAATTTTAATTGTTAATTAGAAGAACTTATGTTTCCATAATAATGTAGGTTAGCTTTGCTCAATTTAGCCCTGTTGTTTCCTATGTTACATTGCATTTAAACAGATGTTTATAAATGTGCTGCCACTTTCCAGTTAATTAAATTGATTTCATTTTAATATATCAATAAAATACATTACTAAAATAATTAAGTTTCATGTTTTAATATTTAAATGAAATGATGCACAATATATGACATTTGGATAACATGCAAAAATAAGTAACCCACATTAATCATATCCATAGTAATATAAATGTAATGTAAATACTGTAGTTACATTTACAGAAGTCTAAAATATGTCATATGAAGAAACTATCTTTAATTATTTAGCTCCAACAGCACTTTCAACATTATTAAATACATTATCTTAAAGTACCCTTTCAATATACCATACACATGAGGAAAAGTTTGAATATTTTTTCAGATTCACTAAAAGGTTTTTATTGTTCTCCTGTTACTTTTTACACACAGGACTGGTTTGACCAAGATTTACAGTTTATAATGGATACTAAACTACTATTAAATCCCGGCCTGAAGTAGAATTTAAACCTACAAACATTTGAACTGGAACCCAGTCTTGGTAACTAAGCCAATCAGAATTTATAAGCATAATATTTCCAAGAAACCATTATTTCTTTTGTCCAGTCATTTAATTTCTGAAATTTCTAGAATCATTTCATATATATTTAGCTAATTCAAATATAACATTCGATTTAACTGTCGCTTTACTATTGCATAATAAGTGCAGATATTATTATTAGATTTAACATTTTCATTCAATTTTTACACATACAATAAATGGCATAGGTGCAGTATAATCCACGATTCAAAATTCTGAATAATTATGGCGAAGAAGAAATATTTCCAAGATTGTGACGTGCGCAATGAAATACATAAATACTAGGGTTACTAAAATAGAATTTTCTGCATAACTCTTATAGGTCTCCTTATGTATGACATAACAAAAACATTGTTGCCACATACATAAGAAAATCCACCAAAAAATCGCCAATCTCAGAATTTGGTGCATGGATTACACGGCAAGTGTGCCCAATAAATAATTTAAAATATTATAAGTGCATTTTTTTAATTTAATTAAAATTACAATAATGGACCATAATCTTTACAATTACATCAGAACAAAAAAAAATTATAATACAACAATCTTTCCCTTATCTTGATGTTTGCAAATGCACCCCAACTGTAGTTTATAAAATAGTTAAAGATGCTATTCCTTCAGCATTGTGATATAAACCCTTCTAAAATCATTGATGAAGAAATATCCCTCTAAAGCACAACTAAGATACGTTGAATATTTTAAATAAATTTCATGCAATAAAATGAAAGTAAAGATTCGAATAATCTACTTAATTCCTAATTCTATAGTTCAGCCACAATATAAATATATTTCCAATTAAACTTTGTCTACGAATAAATTAATAATAACAGCACTAAACCAAACAAAAATTATACCTAAAAATTGCATAATTACTATATAACAAATATTAAAATTGTATTTAAAAAACAATGTACATATATAGATGAATAAAAATTTCCAACAACAGACCATTTTAGCATAAATTTTTATTAAAATTCACTTCTTTAATTATTCTTTTCAAGGTTTTATATTTTAAAAACATTCACACATAAATGATATAAAATACGCAATAAATCATTTGAATTAATAAAGACAGATTTTTATATATTATTACGTTTCAAATCATAAAATGGAAGGAAATTACCGTAAGTTTCAGACATCTTGATTAATATACGTTGCTTAGCACCATAGATTCTGATTAAATTTTTATCATACAATAACGAAAGCGAACATCAATTTGCAAACTACATTACACATAACAGCGTCAATAACAACATCAATAAAGGGAGTACTTTTGCATTGGAGAAAGAATCACTGCCAATTTATTTGTCAGAAATAAAATATATAATTCATTAAAAATAAATTTTTTTAGATTCAAATGAGGCATGATTGATTATATTTTGATGTTGTGAAACAAAATTGAATTTATTTATGTTCAGAATTTCATTCAAATTCTCTTTTCCTGTGTTTTACGAAAAAATTTTTAAACTTTAAATTAATAACAAAGAATAAAAAAACCTTGATTTTACATTCCTTTATATTTATTTTTGTTCTGTGAAAAATAGCATCAATAAAACTTGAAGCAAATAAAAATATTTATTTCATTGTAGCAAATTGTTCTTGTCATTCCTCTATAAAATGTATTTTAAGAACTAGGATGAACTATTTGAATATTGTAGACCATAAAAGAGAAATATGATCCTAAAATGTTTTTAATACACAACTAATAGTATTTATTACTGCTTTAAAGAATATTCGATATTGTATTATTAATATATATTTGGATATTACGTAATATAATGCAATTAATTTTAAGAGAAAATTCCTTTTCTGACCTTTCAAATTTGGCAACAGTGAAAAAATGGCGGATTCCCTTGAAAATGAATCTGTCGCGGCGCTATTAAGCATGAAAAGTCAAGCAAGGCATATACCTACTGCTCCTTCGCCATTACCTGCTCGGAGAGATTGTTCACCTAGAATCCGAAAACGAAATCGCTTGATATATAATGACCATGAAGATACTTCATATACTTTGTCCAGGTCCTCACCTAGAAAAACAATCCGGATCACTTCTCCTGTCCCTGCACCACCACCACAACAACCTTTGCCTGACAAGCGAGTAGCTCAGAAAGTTGGATTAAAACTTCGGAATCTTCTTAAATTACCAAAAGCTCACAGATTCCTTTGTTGTGAATGGTTTTATTCCAACATTGATCAACCTCTTTTCAGAGACAGTGATTATTACAGTTGCTTGCAAGAAAATTTCCCTAATTTAAAAACTCGCAATATGACGCGAGTGGAGTGGTGTAAAATCAGAAGGTTTCTTGGGAAACCTCGGAGATGTTCTCCTAGTTTCTTTGCTGAAGAAAGAAAATCATTAGAATTAAAGCGTAGCAAAATAAGACAGCTGCAACTACGTAAAAATGTTGATTTAGCTCATTTTAAAGATCTACCATCAGAAATACCTTTGCCGTTAGTGATTGGAACTAAAGCAACCGCTCGAGTTCGCAGTCCTCAAGATGGTCTCTTTTATGGTTCCATCGATGCAGTTGACACATCAAACTCAACATACCGGATAACATTTGATCGTCCTGGTTTGGGTACATTTTCCATACCAGATTTTGAAGTTCTTAGTAATGATCCTCCCGAGATGATGCCAATCAAAGCATTTGCTCAAAAATCTAGACCAAAAAATGTGCTGTATGCTTCTTCGCGGTTTGTACCGATTTCTCCTTGGCCTCAATCTGAGAATGATTCTCTCATGGGCGATACACCTTCTAAAGATGATATTTCATTTGTTGAAGATGGTATGTTAGGTGGATTTCCGAAAAAATTCCTTGCCTTGTTGGTTAGACTCACCAAAATTCTTGCAGTCAAGAAAAAAATTTAACTCTTTTAAAGGATATGCATACGGAAGCAGAAAGAAGTCTATCGCGTGGTCAGCCAATGACTTTTGAATTTCAAAAGTCATATGCATCATTGGTATTGGAGTTTGAAAAACTTGATAAAGATCTATGTGAATATCTGAACAATGTCCATATGTATTGCCAAGAAATTGCTCCAGAGCAGGGGCTTCAGCCAGTTTTACAACCCAGTACTATAAAAGAACAATGCCTTAAAGAAGCTCTTGACTATATTGAGCAAAAGGGAGAGCAGGAGGGATTTCCTGTTGTTAAAAATCAGAATATTTTGATGCTCGTTGCGCAATTATCTTCATTGATGTCTCAACTTAAACATTTGTCTACCAGTGAATATAATTCATTTGAATTTAAATCATTGTCTGAAACATTAATGGAGATACAATCTAAATTAGCAAAACAAAATGTCCCAATATTCAAAAATGAAGTTGAAATACATATCAATCATATACGAGATGGTATTAGCCAAATGGGAAGTTTACATGCATTTGCATCTCAAAATATATAATTTTAATACAAGAATTCTACATTGCAATATATATATGTAAAATATGTAAATGGGCTTTGATGCTCTCGTGTTTTATATTTCTCATCAAAAAGATGTATTTTATCTTTTCTGTACATTATAATGAAATGGATATGAAAATATGTTGTAAAAACAAGTGGTGTGTAAAAATATTTATTATTTGCAACATCATTTCATTTCTATTTTATGAATTACGTTTAAAGTTTTTTTATGTTTAACAAGAGTAAAAATAAGTATCTGCTTAAATATTGATTTTTCTGCAATTTAGCTAATGCTGTTGAAAGAAAGTATCATCAATGTTATCAAATTTATACCTTTATTACTAATCCCCATTTGCATGTATTTTCTTTAGTAAGTATTCCACATTTTAATCATAAAAGGATATATTTTATTCTTAAATGTTTTTTAAACTTCATGCTCTCCTTTATTTTAAACATATTTATAAATTTCATATTCTAAGTTAAATTTTTAGAAAAATATTTATTTTTATTAGTAAGCAAAAACATTTGTATATTCATTTTTTCTATTCAAAATATTCTTGTGTCAGAAATAATAAAGTGTTTCTTCTGATAAAATTTCAGTTGGGTGTCTATTCGATCCACAAAAAAGTTTACATGCATTTTTTTAATAATATTTGATGAATTAATTTTTATTACTTTCTCATCCTTAAAAGAAATATTTTCCTTTATAACTTCTCATTTTAAAATAATAGTCAAAATTTCAATAGGTGAAATGAGGTTTATAATTTTGTAATAATTTTTATAGACAATATTTTGTAGAAAATTTTGATTAAGCCAATGTCTAGCTATCATTAAATATCTGTAAAAAAAATTTTCTGTTGAGGGAAATTTTATAAATATAAAATATCAGGACCTAATTCATAATAAGAATGATTGTACTAATGTAATAAGTGAGCATCTAATATTCATATTGAAACTTTCTTTTCTTGTATATTTAAGTTCATCATGTCTTTTTTAATTGACTTTTGCATGCAGAGTTAAGTTTGAAGATGAGTTTAAAAATAAATCTTTAAGCAGTGAAAAATAAATGTAAGGTAATTTCATAGATTGAAATTTAATCATAGATTTGTTATTTTTGTTGACATTTTAATGTTGTTATTTTTAATGTTTTGCCCCCATTAATATATGAATACATTTATGTACAAAGATGTTTTTTACTTATATAGTTTAAGCTTTAAAAATTGTGTATTTACAAATTTGTTCTTCTGAACAAACCTGAATTAAAATTTGTATTTATTATTTTACTTTTACAGAAATGATACATTACCAAAATTTAAATAATTGTCAAAATATTCTAATATTGAATATATTGTCCTGAAAATAGAGATAATTTTGTTTTATTTTTATTTAAAATAAGTTTTGAATATTAATAAAAATATCATGTTGAATTACTACAAATTTTTTTAAATTGATTCAATGAAAATAAGAATAATTATTTCTAAAACATAGAAAAGATTAAAATGGTATATAGTTACGATTATTACCAGTTATATTTCAAAATTAATAAATAACTTGCTTAAACTTTCTGAGTCTGTAAGAAATAGTATACTAATTTTAAATGTTAAAATTGTAAAGTAAAAAAGTTTATAGTATAAATATATATTGATAAGTATAATGCAAAAAATATATTACTATCAAATGTTAATGTTTTGTTCAAGATATATGTCATAAGTGATGACAATTTAATAGGGACATACAGTTCAATATAAAAATTTTCTCTATACTTCTTCCTTGAAGAGTTGACATGTATATTGGTTCAAAACATACTTTTGAAATATAATGAATTAATAAAAATTAGAAGTATGAATAAAACTTACATTTATTTATATATATAATTTCTAAATAGATTTCTTATTTATTTTTTGAGTTTGCATGTTCTTACATTTTAAAATTTATAATTCTTGAAAGCTAGAGAAAATCAATCAATTGCCTCTGAATATGTTGACATTATTTGATTTTTTTTCCTTACTTTAATGGTACATTATGAAATCATTTAAAGCAATTCATTTTTGTCTTATAGATTTAAGCTTTCTTAATAAGTAATAAGGATTTTGCTTTATTACTAAAGCTACTTTTATCATGAACAATTGAACTACCAAATAGTGTTCAAATGAACTTTTCCATTGGCTTTCAATATCTTTCTTATTATCTAACTTTCTGTCATTGTTGTGTTAAGAAAATCCTGTGATATGTATTTATAATCCTCAAAATATTTTACAAAATTTTTAATTACTTATTTCTCTTAGTTGTGTAACATTAAAAACAAATAGCAATTTTATTGTTTACATACTTTTTGTTATACCTTGACTATAAAGCACATATTCTTTTAATATTTCTTTTATGTGTATCAGAGAAGTCTTAAAATTATTATTTAACTTCTAATTTTGAATTCTGAAATGTTTGTATGTAATTCTTTCTTTATATATTTGATTGAATGTACCTAATAGGTATTGTCATATTTAAGAAATATGTGAAGTTTGAAATTATATGTTTATATTTATTATTATTTGAATCAGTTTTAAAATTATTCTTAATTCACAATTTATGAAACTTATTTAAATTTTTCTTATTATGAATGTGTTTCTAATGCTTTCATATTATATTGATGTGTCATTTTTATGTGTGATATATATCAAAACTACATTTTGAAATTGTAAGTTTGACACTGGAATAAAATAATTCTGTCAATAAATTAAAATTACCTTTATGTTTATAAGAATTTTTCATATTATTAAATGATTATTTACAAAAATGCTATCAGCTCTTTCTCATAATTTATGGAAGAAGTTAAAATTAATTGCAATTTTTAACCACTAAACTGTCACCTATTTTATCAACCATTTTTTAGTTACTTTCATCCTTATCTATAGGACTGTTTTATCCCCCTCATTTCAGAAATGTATGCCAATAATGATTCAACTTAACCAGTAGCATGGGTCCATTTTTCTGTCTCTTGGATGGATTTCCAACATTCAGGAATTTTAGATGCAAGTTCCTCTTAAAATATCTTGCTTTAAAGTAATATGTAAAATGTTTAAATTCCTGTAACTTTATTTCAAGACAAAGTTCTAAAAATCTGAAGTTTCTTTATTAATGAAAGTATAAAACTAACCTCTGTTTAACCAAATTGACATCTAAAATACAAGTTTCTTTTGCCAACCTAAACAAACAATTTCTGTAAACTTAATGTGATAACCTTTGAAAAAGCAACTTTTTGAAAGTCCGCTGAAATTGATATTGATTAATTTTTTCTTCCATTGTGTGGAATTTGAATTGGTGTTTAACTCAAGTAGGAGACAATGTGAATTTTCAAAAATTATTGTAAATATTTTTTAATGAGTTCTTATGTAAAGTTCCCTTAATCATAAATGATTCTCATTATTATGAGAATAATCTATAGATTTCAATGAATCTCTATTAGTGATAAGAGAAAATATTTACGAATTCATTGTAACTGTTACATTACAGTACAACAAATAAAACAAAGATATGCACACATTTTATAGACATAATGTGCTACCAAAAATATAATATTCCCTTGGAGAATATATTAAAAATTAAGAAAAGTAAAATATGTTTTATGTGGCTCCTTTTGTTTCATGAGATGATCTAAACTTTTCTGGCTTGTAATAATATCTTAATTTCGAACAATGGACAATTTCAGAAGACTGTTTAGTATGAGAATTTAGTTTATCAATTTCAAAAGTTACATTAGAACATTGTTTTCTGTTTTTTTAAAAGTAATTTTTTTTAGATTTAATTCTTTTAATATTTGTCATTATTTGAATTAAGTACTTAGTGTTCCTTACCTAATAATAAAACATTTGTCTTTGCAAAAGTCAGAGAAGGTGTAAAATAATTTTAATGCATTTAATTTTCTGTAATTATCACTTTGTCATGTAGATAATACTAACACATTCTTTCATATCTATCATCTTTTCTTAGAAATTACTTTTTGCTTATAATTCAAAATATTAGCATTTAAAATATTTTAGTATAATTACATGAATGATGAGCTGGATTTTTTGAAAAATATAATTTATGTTTTAATCATTTGCATATTTGAATTTATAATTGAAGAATGTCTATTATATAAAAATTAATGCATATGAATTTACCTCATTGAATTTTATATAATTTTTTTAAATATGGTAGCATTTTTCATATTAATCTATAAAACACTTTATTTTGTACAAAGGTGCTTATGGAATAAATAAATATCATACTGTTACTGAAAACAGTTTTTTTTTTAATTCATGTTGGTTTTCATTTATAAAAATTTTGTTTTTATACGATATTAAACGTTTTTAGCTAAAACATCTTATTTTATATTTTTTTTACCAGAATTTCCTCATAATATCTTTTGTACACAAAAGTATTTTTACTGTGCTCAAATATGAACTTTATTTAACTTGACACTTGTAATGAAACTGATTCAGTTAAGCATAAAACTAATTCAAACTCATGAATAATTTACGCATATTAGTTTGCGAATAAAATAATTCCCAGTCTTTGTTTCCAGTTATCTGGGATAAAATTCATGGATATATTATTTAATTAATATAATAA
>JAJQOW010001424.1:0-50008 GCA_037975125.1 Latrodectus hesperus | reverse complement strand
TTAATGAGACGGCCCTTTGCAAGTCTGGACATGTGGTGTACACTCTTGTACTATTATCTATTGTTCTATTCAATTCTGTGTTTGAACTGAATCTTGAATATTTTTGAGTACCTACCTAATGAATGATGCTACCTGCCTACGTTGATAGGTAAATCTGAGCCAAAATTTTTGTTCTTTATTATGAAAACTAAAAAAATTTTGGAACAAGTTCAGTATCCCCATACACTTGGCGACGCGGCGAATTTTTTGTCGCCAAGTTGCCAAGCTAGGCACGCGTTTATTAAAACGTTAAATTTCCCAAAGTTCGATCGAAAAATAAGCATTTCAGAAAATTTAAAAAGGGAAATAAATATAAATAATGGACTTACTTGATATGAAGTTAAGCTGACATGCCGATTGGTATATTTATTTCGACATTTTATTCGTTTGTCACCAGTGTCACATTTCAGTAAAAATAATTATCTAATTTTACAAAAAAAAGCATGCAAAAATAGTTTTCTAAATATATACACTTTATAAAATTTAAAAAAAGCATGCAAAAACTTATTTTCAAATATATACATTTTTTAAAATTTAAAAAAAAACATAAATAAAATATTTTTTAAATATATACACATTTTAAGTAATAAAACTTGGCGACGCGGCGAATTTTTTTGTCGCAAAGTTGCCAAGCTAGGCGCGCGTTTATTAAAACGTTAAATTTCCCTAAGTTCGATCGAAAAATAAGCATTTCAGAAAATTTAAAAAGGGAAATAAATATAAATAATGGACTTACTTGATATGAAGTTAAGCTGACATGCCGATTGGTATATTTATTTCGACATTTTATTCGTTTGTCACCAGTGTCACATTTCAGTAAAAATAATTATCTAATGTTACAAAAAAAGCATGCAAAAATATTTTTCTAAATATATACACTTTATAAAATTTAAAAAAAGCATGCAAAAACTTATTTTCAAATATATACATTTTTTAAAATTTAAAAAAAAAACATAAATAAAATATTTTTTAAATATATACACATTTTAAGTAAATAAAAATGAAACACGAATACAATAAAAAATACATGTAAGCAATAGAATTTAAATAAAATAATTACACCTTCTCCAAATCCAATTTCCGTTAAAAATTAATTAATATTTACGAATCCTAAATTAATTAATAATTTGGAATCCTGAGCAATAATCCATTATTATTATCTTTAATTTTTGCTAAAATAATTAATTGATATTTTTCAACAACATTTTGAACATGCGACATTTTAAATTAAAACAAAAAATAAAGTAATTAAAACAATAAAAAGATGATAATAAATTAAGAAAATGAAATAAGGAAAAAATAATATATGACGGTTTTAAATATATTAAATCAAATATATCATTTAATAAAAAAATATATATTAAAATTAAACCAAATAAAAATAATAATGAAAAAGAAATAGTAAAAAAGATAAATTTACGATGTTTGAACACTGGCGACAACGAAACACAACAGCGGGAAATCCACTAATTCCAGGAGCAAAAGTAAACGAAATTAAAATGACTACCAATTAAAACGTAGAACAATTAGCAAAGAAAGTTCTGGAAAGTTCTCGAAGTGAAACTAAAAAAGCTATTGCCACTAATAAAAAGCACATATATAACGTAAAAATTATTTAAAACACGAGAAAAACGGAATCTGGCAACGAAAAAATAAAAATAGTAACAAAAACTATATTTGGCAACACTACAATAAAAACAAAAGCTGAAATCGGCAACACTAGAACGAAACAATGGTTTCCAGATTTGGCGAGAAATCAGTGTTTCAGTCCAGATTTGGCGAGAAATACTGAACTTGTTCCAAAATTTTCGTGGACCCCCACTTACAACTTGTGAATCCCTGTTTTTTTTTCACATCT
Organism: Latrodectus hesperus; assembly: GCA_037975125.1. Taxonomy (NCBI): domain Eukaryota; kingdom Metazoa; phylum Arthropoda; class Arachnida; order Araneae; family Theridiidae; genus Latrodectus; species Latrodectus hesperus. Next base: position 48,111 of record JAJQOW010001424.1, on the reverse strand, counting down.
AGGTGGACCTCCGTGTTGTCTCCTATGAATCCCTAGGGGTCCACCCAGACCACTTTGGAAACCTCTGATATAATCAATAATATGAATAAAGTAATAAACTAAACCTAGCATTTGTTTTGAGATAAAAATTTATTTTCACTTTAATATTACAATCCGACAAAATATGTTTTATATTTATAAGGACAGAGAAATAATGACAATAAAAATATATTCTTTATTTATCTTTTGGACAGTTATTTTAGCTGTTAAAAATTAGCATTCTCGCATGTTTTAGAAAGTTAAAGTATATTACATTATACAGTTATATATTTAAAACTACATGAAAAATTTATTATATAATTCTTGTTAGAGTAAAATTACATTAAACTGCTGCTGTTATTATTTTATAAAATTAGATTTACTTCTTTTTAATGCATTTAGATTTTGATATTTCGTTATGAACTCCAAGAAATTATTGCTCTTAAAATATTTATATATATTTAACTGTCACATACAAAGTTATGCATTATACATTTAATTAAATTGCTCATACATATTACACTCAATTTTAAATGTTAATCTATTAATCAATTTAAATCCATTATTCGAGAAATGAAACAAACATTTTCAACTTCTCAGAATTGCTGAATATAGGAAACAACGGCACCAAATAATTTAATTAATTATCTTATAATAGAGAAATATTTTGAAATATCAAATGCGAAATAATTTTGTATAAATATTTATTATGATCTAAAAGCGACTACTAAGAAATTCGAGACAATATCATTTTGAAATACGAATTTTAATACATTCCTTATCGCATTTATTCATTTTAATTTGAATGCATTCCACAAGCCTAGAACGAATAGTTTTACTCGATGCCATTTGAAATTAGTTCATATTTGAGGTAAACAAATTCTGATTATTCATGCATTTAGAGAAATCTTTAAATCCAATCACCATTGTTTAAAGAGTGTCAATTGAATAATTTACCAAAATTTGATTGTGAAGGAGATTTGAAATAGTTAAAATAATTGGAATTTTATTACAAATTCCTTTGGGAAAATGAAATATACTATTTAATTTACTGCTTAAAAACTGTAGAGGGTTTTCTAAATACCAGAAAAATGGATTTATATTGTTTTATAACTTTCTTTCATTTTTTTTATTAATTTTAGTATACAAATATTAAAAATATAAAAATAAAATATAGAAAATTTATACAACTTTCAATTGCATCAATTTATTTATGAAATTATAAAATTTTACAATTCATTTTATTCACGAGGAATATATTTTTAAGCATTTGATCCAAAGAGTGTAAGGAATAATTTATAAACTGTTGCCTTTACTGATTTTTGGGCAATATATATTTTATATTTTAAGAAAAACTTATTCATGACGCTTGCATAAAATTTTCCTACGTAAAGTTTTATAAAATGAGATTAATTGGAAGACTAAAAGTTAATTTAAATTTTCTGTTCTTTTTGTTATCATTATTAATATAGTATACATACAATGATTCATCAAAAATGAGATAAGTGAAAATAAAGTAATTAAGAGAATAAGTTTTTTTAATGCATTCCAAGTACATCAAAATATTATTTAATAACAAATATTTTGTTAACAAATATTTTGTTCATGTTAGTTTTGAATTGTTAAAATTCAAATATATATGCACACACTGCAGTCAAAAAATGCACTAACAATTTAAATTAAGATTTTCCTTTTAAAAATAAAATTTAAAACCAGGACCAAATCGTGGCAAATAAAACAGAATAACACTTATTCATTTTAGGTGTGAATAGTGGCCTTCCTTATGCATTCATAATTTAAAATATATAAAGCGATATATGCCAATTAATATCTAAAACATATTATATTAAACAAGTCTCTATATATTTCACGACGTTCTTATAAGTAAATAATTTCATTCAACATTAAAATTTCAGCTATGTAAAATATTCCATGGTAAACAATATAAAATTTCATACATTAATTGCTTACAGAAAATTTTATTGGCTAATATTTATTATACAAAAAACGTAGCAGTTTATATCTTTCAAAGATTTCCATTTAGTAATTTTTTCATATTTTAATGCATAATATTAGACAAATTAATATTTTCCAAATGACGAAAACAGCAATCTCTTCCCTCTATCAATATTATTCTAAAACGTAACTTATTAAAAAGTGCTTAATATTAAATATAAATCATGTCAAACTGCATTCAAATTTGATTGAGAACAACTTCATGTTAAAATTTTTAAAGTTTCATAGATTAAATATCTATTTTTATAAGTCTTGATCTACATTGTATGAAAACTTGAAATCACCCAAAAATGTAATATTCAAATATGTCTTAGGCTGTGAGAATTTATTTATGTTAAAATTATTGGAAATGAATATAGAATTTATTTTCTGATGTTTAAGATTCATTTTAGCTGAAAAACGAAGGGAAATTGATTTTTTCCCTGGTTATAAACAGTTATATACATTTTAATCTCAATATTATTAATAAAACATGCATGATTGTATTATTTTTTATAAAAAGGGAAAGTAAATGGTTTATTGAGTCAAGTACTGATTGCTCATTTTTGTAAAGGCAAAAGCAATAAAAAATTTAAAAAAAATATTTCAAATTTTTTAGATAACAAATATTGATATTTGCAATTATGCTAAAATTAAATAGCATGGTTGTATAATTTTAATTTGAAAATTGCAATAAATAATTTAAATAAAATTTATAACAGTATTCGTATATAAGATAGTTGTTAATTATATACGTGTGAATGTGCGAAAATATTTAAATTACTTTCTTATCTCGATAATTTTACACAAGTTAATAAATAAAGCTCGGTAACATTATCCACATTGAAATTACCATCATAAAGTTGAACATTGAAAACGGTGCAATTTTTTTTCAGATGCATGTCATAATATATTCACATAATTTTGGGTTTTATTTTATGTCTAGAAATTTCCGTTTTAAAATTGATGCATAGAAAATTCAGTTTTACTATTTTTAAACAAATTCGAATAATTTCGCCACTGAGTTCATAATTTCAGAAGCACTAGTTTATTATTTGAATGGAATATGGATTTTCTGAGGCAAAATTGACCTGAAAGACGTCACAAATTGAAAATAATCGGAAATGCTATTCTGTTCTAGTAACCATGGTAATGGGAATCCCAACTGTCAAGAGACCTGTAGAGAGCTACTTGATCCCGACTCTGGAGAATTTGATAGAGAACATGGATGACAAAGAACGGGAAGATGCTTTGCTCATTGTCTGTATAGCGGAGGTAAATATAATTCCTATTTACTGGTTTAATTGTTATCCTGCGACTTTTGAAGTAAAGTTATGCACTCCTCTTTAAGAAATTTTATTTACTTGTGACCGAAATTAAATTCTAAATATGTTTTCTTAAAGGCAAAAAATTATCTTTGAATTATAAATTAGATTAAACTTTATTTTTATTTTATTAGAAATATAAACTGATGAATGCATTTCCCACGATTTATCAATTATCAAACAGTCAACCTTTACCTCATAATATATATATATATATATATATATATATATATATATATATATATATATATATATATATATATATATATATATATATATATATATATATATATATATATATATATATATATATATATATATATATATATATATATATATATATATATATATATATATATATATATATATATATATATATATATATATATATATATATATATATATATATATATATATATATATATATATATATATATATATATATATATATATATATATATATATATATATGTATATATATATATATATATATTAGTGTGTGTGTGTGTGTAAAACTTAATCATTTTACAGATAATTTTCTGAACATCAGTTTTGAAAATATTATTCATATTTTCTATTTGTGACTTTATTTAAATATTTGCCTTCAGTTACTCTATTGGTGAATCTGATTTACAATTCCTTTCTACTATATATGTTTTTCGAAGTTTTTTCATTCCCTCCATAACTAAGATGTAACATTTCGACTATTGACTGAAACATATAACGGTGATTTTGCAAGATGTGTGACGGAAAGAAAACATTAATTTTTGAATGGAAAATTTTTTAATTATAATTTTCAATATTTATCAATGTTTTGAATTTTCTCAATGAAAATTTGCAACTCTTTGCCAACTATGCTTCATGCAATGACAACACTAACATCAATTTGTTGAAACAAATGATTAATTGATGCTAAAGATTCTTCAACCATCATTATTATAGCAGAAGTAATGATTTTCTACGTCGTTGTTGTCTTCAGTCTTCCCATCAACTTTAACACTTCAATTGGTATGTTTAAATTTGACAACTGGTTCAGATAACATGCTTAATTATGGATACTTATTTTTAAAAATACTAAGCTAGTTTCCTGGACATTTCAGCAGATATTTGATCACAAATATAAAAAGCGGTTTGATTGAAGAACACAATGCTCTAGATGAATACTGGTTCATTCTAATGCAAACATAGGTGTCTTCTGTAGTAATTAGAATCTGTATACAATATTTATTTAGACCCTTAAATTGCTAGTTACCTTAAGGCACGTAATTGTTGAAAAGTTTCTCAACTAGAAATGTTTTCTACCCTGTGAAACATCTGATATTTAAATAAGTTTGTAATATCTATTAATTTATGTACATTTATCAAATCTTGTCATTTCATACCGCATTTTTGATGCTTCTAGTATAAAATAATTGTTTAAATCAAACATATTGTTTAACTCATGTTTTATACTATGCACTCGACAATAGTCTTAAAATTGAAAGCAAACGTAGAAGATAATCTACAATGGTAAAAATAATTTTAATATTAACAAATTAACTTATAGATGCTTATTTTTATATATTACGTCATAAAGGAGATACTTATTGTTTATATTGAAATTCATTATGATCCATATTTTAGACCTACAATAATATTAATGTTCCTCTACTCCAATAATTCAAATCTTACTATTACATTTTAACATGCATCTTTTGAATTTACTTTACTTTAAACCATGTTTTGCATATAACTTGATTACAATTAAAAAAGTAATATCTTTAAACCTTTAGATAAAAAGTTTTGTAGGTTTACAAAGTAGGCATTCAGAATTACTTATATTACTAGTAGTCTTTGCCTTCTCTGCAAGACAGACAATATGAATAGAGACCACCTCCTCGTCTGTCAGGGACTTGACCCTGCATTTCAGCAAAGCGGTGTGTTTGCAAGCTTTATTGGATCGCAAGTCCTGAACACTTTCATGCTTCCCCCTCTAGCTTTTTAGACTTTGACTTTTAGATTTTAGAATTTTGGATTTTATAATTTTTATAGTTTTTATCATATATATGTGTATTTGTGTTTGTTTGCTCGTGGCCAGATGTTAATGGATTGGATTCCTTTTGGCCATATGTAACAACAATTACTTATATTTGATGGAATTAAAATTTAGATGAAAATTTTATCAATAATGAATGATTCTTTTCATTAGAGTTGGTTAACTTTCCAACTTATTAAAAAGAAACGCAATCCTTTTTTTTTTAGCTTATGTGTTTTCTCATTTTAATGTATGTAAAACTAAATGTGATTTTTTTAATCAGGATATATCCATTTTTAATAATTTTAATCATGTAATGTTAAATCATTTAATATAATTTGTTATAATAATTTACTGATTGTATTCAAAACTGAATTTATTTGCTTTCTTGGTAAAGTGCAATAAAATTGTTTTAATTCTTAAAAATAATTAACATAGTTTATTTCTATTTTTTCTCCAATCAAAACTACACTACATCTTATAATATTCTTAGTAAGAAGATAATTCTTGTCAAAAAAGTTAATACAATTCTTTTGAATATTTCATATTTATGTATTCATAGAAATACATAAATATGCAGTATCTCGAAAATTTACATCATATGTGAAAATGATATGTTGAATTTAATATCTATATCTTGTTTAATAGCAAAAGCGATAATCTTAATTTATCGGTTAATTGTATATTTCCTGAAGACACTGTTGTATAATTTCTCCGACGCTGATGCTTATTAAAATACTTATTTGTTTCTTTTTAACATATTATGATGTGTACATACAGATACAGTAATCTAATTGCATTAGAAAACACTCACAAATATTGTAAAATAAGCTCATTATTATTTATTAACATTGAAAATTTATTCTGTAACAGCGCATACTCAGTTATTTGTTCCCAATCCAGCATCAGGTCGCACAAATTATAATTAGAAACTCTTATATGATAATTAAATTTTGTGAACGTCTGAGTTACATTGTTTTCTGGGCGTCAAAATTTATTGGTGATGTCGAATGCAGATAATATTATAATCGGCACAGAGTTTAATAAACTGAGGAAAAGTAAGCTGAATTTGGCGTAGTGGGTGCACTTCGCTTAATTTATTACTAAACAGCCATCTGTCTAGAGTGATTAAGAATGCAAACTATACATTTCCTCCAGAACTAATGGAAGATGTTAAACATTATACAGCTTAATCTCGGATAATATGGAAGTGTAAGAGAGGATTCAAACAAAATTATTTCTTCTTTAGTCTTAAATTAAATTATTCCATTTAGATCTAATAAATTTGTGATACATGAAACTTTAAATATCTGCTTATGTTTTAATCTTAGTTGCATGTAATAACGTTAATTTTTTCTCTAAATTGCAGAATTATAACTTAGCTTTATTGCTAGCAATTTTATTTACTACTTCGTCTTAAAAATAAACAGATATATTCATCGTTTATATTCTCCTAATTTTATATTTGCTTTCTAAAAATTATGTTACTCAACAAAATTTACTTTTAAGAAAAATATTGTTCAATCATGAAAATTATGTAAACATCAAGAAGAAATGTGAGGATCAAAATCCTAATAAAATTTATCATTTACAGTTACCAAAGCAATATATTATTTGTGATATTAACTTTTTTAAAGAGAATGATTGAAAAGATGTAATTAACCATATTTTTAATAAGTTAATTACTTTTCCCAAAACATATCTTTCTAAATAATTGGATAGTATCTAATTTTAAGAATTAAATAAAGGAAAACTACATTATTTTAATTCTGCAAAGACTTTTTCAAACTGAGCTTAAGAATTCCAGATTAGTTATTATGATGCGTTTAATGTTTTTATTTACCTTTAATTTTTAAAATAATTTCTATTTTAATTTAAAAAAAAGCTGTGTTGACCTTGTGAATTAAATGTGAATTTTTCTTTATAAGAAGATTATCAATTGTACACATGACCCAGCTGAAGTTCCATTTTATTTGCCTATGGAAAATGGGGGATGTAATATAAGTCGTAATCGTAAAACTATCCAAAAATTACTATACTTAGGAGATATAGTAATTTTTGGATAGTTTGTCTAGGATTCTTGTGAGAAGTAATTTTTTCTATTTATCCACACAATAAAGATTCTATACCATTAAGAATTCTTACACATTACGAACACACGAGAAAAAAAACAGTTTAAAATTTCAAGGGAATAAATACAGAAATTATCAAAGTTACTTCCTTATTTTTCTTATTTTTTACATTATATACTTCAATACTTTATATTCGTAATACACTTATTATAAAATTAAATAAGAGAGGAATACAGTCCAAATGCTTACGTTATGAACAATATTTCCACCTATAAATACTACTTCAAAAGAACGATGTAAAATTATATTTTATCACATACTGGTTTAAATTCAGAGGAATAACGGTTTTATATTGATGAAAAAGATATATCAATATTTTATTTCATCTGAAAACTGTGATTTATAAAAATATAAAACTTAAATCTGTCATATCAGACTCACCAATGTGCTATCACTTTTAGTGATAAGACATCACTCTTCATAGCGGATGTTCCTGCATTAGACACCAGTCATTGTTGAGCAAAGGGTCAAAGGAAGATACATGTTTCGTTTCTGCTTTCAACATGTCCATCTGGCATGTGGTTGCTTGAGAGTTTTCCCTTTTGTATACACCCTATTATACGTAAAATACATCTTGGGAATTATAATTAGAGTAGGGGAAATTAAAATACCTTACAAAAAACTTAGCATATAAAGCTATTAACTGCATCAAGTCACAGTTGACCATATGATATAAAGTATTTTTGGGAAAAATATCCAAAATAACCACGTACTTTCATAAAGTATCATACTGCTTTAATGATTTTTCATAATGAATTTGTGATTTTTTTTGGTGGAAAGAAATCGTTCGTTTCATTTGGTATTAGTTTTAATATAATTAATATTTGAAATTAATATGATCCTTTCACTTTTGGTCAATGACATTTTATAATATCGATTACAATTTTTCATCATTATAAGTATTTCAAAACTTGTATATAAATTCTAAAGTCAAATGTTCCTGCAACTCTAAAAGATTAAAATAATTTACATTTAGATTTAAGCTAGAAATATAACTACTTTCGAGGGTCCTTTACATTCATTTTGACAAGAAAATTTATTTGATCACTAAGTTTAAATAATAAAATTTTAGCACTTTTTCATAATAATAAATATATATTCTCCTTTGAAACAAATGTTTTTATTACAGAAATTTCAAATTTAGAAACTCAGTCTCAAAACTAAAAAAAAATTAACTGTTGCATGCAATTCACTAGAAAATTCTAGACATGCAGAAGCTAGTAAATTAATATAAAAATTACATTTCTTAAAAAATTTAAGTTTAAATTCTTATGATTTTATAGGAGAAGAGATAAATCTATGAATATCAGGAATATATTATCAAAAAAGTTTGTTTAAATATTTAGCAAGATCTAATAGTTAATGATTTTATCATTTTTTTAAAATTTTTTAGAAAACACTTCTCTTACTATAACCCAGAAAAGGAAGTAAATGCTCCCACAAAAGTTAAATATCAACAGTCAATTAATAACTTTAATTTTTATATACATTTACATAGTATTATGAAGTTAATAATGGATACTGATATTTAACTATAATGAGTTTTCAATTAAAATTACATAATGCATAGATTTTTGCACATATATTTATAAATTTTAAGTTTATTGTACTAAATGAAATTATTTTCTTTGTTCATCTTCACAATAATGTCCAATGTATTTTATGTGGTAAAGAAAACTAAATGCAGTGCTTCTCGTTATAATCACTTGAAAATTAAAAAAAAATGTTTTTCAAATATTTCAGCAAAAATTTTTAAAAATATCTTATGATAAATAAAAGGTTCTTGATAAAAAATATAAGGAGAAATTTATGGTTTATATAGTAATTTACTTTTATTGATTCAAACATGTGATTTTAAACTTTCATTAATCTGAGTAACCCAGTATAAATTAAAATAAAATGAAAATCAGTAATTAAATTTATCTAACAAACTAAAACGCAAATGCATTTATATTAACATAAATAAAAAGGTATTTTAAAAACAAACGTGAATTTATTTGAAAATGCATTTCCTCAAGTATGTAAAATTAAGCAATGTTTAATTTCAAGGATATATTGCAAAAGTCATAATGTCAAAAGGAGAGATTATTATGACTACATTTTTAGAAAATATTAAAAGCGCATTTGAATTAAATGCGCGTTTATTATTTTAAAATATGTCCAAATGTACTTACAGGAGTAACACTTGGCAGTTGGAAAACTTAAAAACAAAACTCTTAAAAAGATAAGAGGTACGGTAGATAATGAACGAATGGTCATTTCGCAAAACTAATAATGATAGCTTTAAATTTGGATAATATTTTCTCCCTTAAAGTATACACAAGAATAATGAAAGCATAGTTTTGGAACTGAAACTGAATGAGGAACATTTGTTAATTTAAAGTGTCTTCATAATAGAATTCAGCATTTAATAGAATTCTGTAATATTTTGGGCAATAATAAATTAATGTGTTAATAAACATTTCTTTAATTACTCATTACAGAGAAGAGTTATTATCGCTATTAGTCAATAAGGTTAACTCTTGGGATATAAGGCTTCTCAGACTTATTAATTTAATACAGATAAATAGAAGATACCATCAATAAATTTTATCAAAAGCTAATTGGTAATGTATTGTGAAAAATAGATAAAATTAATTAATTATTTCATTCAATAGTTATATTTATTAAGCATATCACAAAGAAATGATAATAATTTTGCCTTAGACGAATATTGAGAATTATATTGAAGATACAATATGTAATATTAAATCCATAAACTGAGAAACAGAAGGCCGAGCTGGCAGCCGAATGGTGAGCACTCTTGCTTTCGGTTTAGCAGTTCGTGGGTTTGAATCCCACCTTGAGCATGGATGTTTGTAGTGGTTCGGAATCCACTTTAAACCGTAGATCTCGGTCTAATTAGTCCTCGTGAGCAAAAATGAGATCATTGATCGACAAACAAACCAAACTGTGAAACAGAAGACTGAGTTGTTGAGATACGCAGAACCGTATTTAAAACTCTTTATAGTTTGTTCCTATGTATTTGCTCCTTTATATATATATATATATATATATATATATATATATTCCCAAGATGGTTTTAAAAATTTAGAATAATTTCTATAGATTAAAAGTCCTTTTACACATTATATTCCTAAAGTCTTATCGATAAACATACTATCTGAAACAATGGAATATTGACATAATTTCCAAAAATAATGTTTAAAAAATAAATGAAATGGAGATATTAATTAATATTCTAATGTGAAGATTCATAAAATGATGTTGCAATTCATAATATAAATAAATATGCATTTAATGGAGTTATATTTAGTTACCTTGAAAGAAAAGAAATTATATAAATAAAAATAGTTCAATGTATACATTTTAATGTGGAAAGAATAATTAGCCAACGAAATAATTTTATAATCTTCTAATTCTTGGCTGAAATAGCAATTTTCAATATGATTTAGTATTGATAAGGGCTTTACTGAAATAATGAATTTTATTCCTTTTAAATTCAATTTTAGCGAGATTTTAGGTACGTATTTTAGTACATATATATCATATTGTCTGATAATTAAATCCATGTTAATGCTGATAAATATAGTTATTTCTGATTGGAATTTCATCTACAGGAAATATTACTCAATATAATAACTAAACACTTTTGGTTTTTATTCGTAAAATTTAGTTTCTTCTAACAAGTACTATATTGCAATCTAAAAATATAAGAAAAAGTAGACAGACATATGAATTTGCTCTAAAAGTTTTCTATATATGACCTCATACATTGATTTTGATTCAATAAAGCTATAAGAAAACAATGTGATTATTCTATTTCTTTCAAATAAGTATATTATTCAAGTATTTAAATCAGTTGAATTTTACTTTCTTCAGTTGCTATTTACACCAAACATAAATATACCCATCAGAAAGTTGAGAGTCTTTTTGTGTAATATATTGCCTAATGAAAATGCAATGAGTTCTCCACAAATTCGACAGTGGAAGAGAATAAATCGAAAATAAGGAACTGTGGGAATGGTGCACATAACTTTACTTTGATGTGATCACCTTGCTTACAAACGGTCCTTCGCGTTTTCTTTAATGTCTCCGCATGATATTTGATCACTTCTGTGTGAACTAGAGCGAATTTGCACTTCTTTTATTCCCACTGGAAATATATTCGATTATATTTTCCCTTGCTCTGAACTATTTCCTTTTGATGTGTTACAACCAGTAAATTTAATACCATAGCAGTTAAGGCAATTTTCTTATCAAAATATATTTAATCTTCGGTGGTATGAAAAGTTTTCTAATTATTTTCGATTTGTTGTAAGAGAATATTTTATGTTTATTTTTATTATTACCCTGCGACATAAAGAGTGCTGTACGAGATTAGCAATTACTATATTTTAAATAATATAAATGTAATTTTATGAATATCTCTGATGAGGGTCTTTTGGATGGTTGGTTAAAAGCATAATTATGATGATATCAAATTATTTTGCTATTTGTGTGAGTTTTAAGCGATTTTACTGAAAATTGAATGATTTTTGAACTAGAACTTCTCGGCTTTCAATTTTAATTTCTTTGAAGGTGTGTGTTAGAAATTAAATACAATGCTCATGCAATTTTAAATAAAAAAACCGTATGTTTTGTTATTTACGCAATAAATTTATGAAAAATTTAAAATATTTGAGTTGACTATAATGAGTTAAATCAGAATAATGTAAAAATTAAATGATTTTCTTGTATTTGATACACTGTGAAAATTGCACAAATAAATGGCACGTCAATTTATGTGTGAATGATGGAATTTTTGGATTTATTAAAGTAACATTGAAATGTTAAGCGATTATAATCACATTTATAAAATTTATTTTATATATATATATATATATATATATATATATATATATATATATATATATATATATATATATATATATATATATATATATATATATATATATATATATATATATGTATACATATATATATATATATATATATATATATATATATATATATATATATATATATATATATATATATATATATATATATATATATATATATATATATATATATATATATATATATATATATATATATATATATATATATATATATATATATATATATATATATATATATATATATATAGACTTTTCAATGAAATTTAAGCACCTAATAACTAATGTAATACGATCAATGTTTTTAAGCGTTATTAATCTCCTATAAACTTAAAACTCAAAAGTCAATTCTAATAATTAACTAGTATGAAAAAGTTGAATGTATTATTTGATTTTTTGTATAACTCTATCTATCTTAACGTCAATCTACTATTCTTTTATAATGTTTTCGGTATTTTCTTTTAAAACTATTTAAAGACTGAAAGTTATTTCGTGGATAAATTAAAATTTCTTCAACAATGTTCTATGAATTCAATCAATAGGAATGAACATAAAAGTAATCAAATAATGTTCTTAGCTGATCACCTTAAGCAGATGCAAAAAAAGGTAAAACCTCTGCTGTTACATATTAAATGAGATTTATCGAAGTTCCTTCAATTATCGATGGCCTAGAGTCACAAAATTATTAAGAAGAGTCATTAAGGGGTAATTATGTGTACGAAAGTGGTTTAGAAGTTTAGTTCATACAAATCCACTTCTAAGAATTTCTGTTCGTAGGTTTAATTGATGGCTGATCATTATGAAAAATAGTAATCACATGGAATTAAGAAAAAAGATAAAACACAAGCCTTCTACTAAATGTTACTTCTTTCAGTATTAAATTGTTACATTACATTTTAATAATTTGCAGCATTTTTTATTAACTTTAATTATGGTTTGCATGATTTAATAATTAATGTATTTTTTCTTCTCGCGAAAATAAATCATGCCATGGATTTGTTCTTACTGGAATGATCATTAAAAGCTTAATATTGTCTATTAATTGGGAACAGAAAGTAACCTGTTTCGAGTTTAAGAATTTAAATCACCAATAAAGTCTATAACTGAGAAACTTTAAGTAAATATACATTTATATTAATAAGTTTGATTTGATAAAGAACTGCAATTCATTAAACTATATTGAAATTTTTGGATTAAATCCTCTTACAATACTTTATTAAATAGTACGATTTTAAATTTATATAAGTATTCACTGATTCATTTATTCTTTTTTGCTTATTCATTTATTTTATTCCGTACACTACGTATGAATTATTTAAATATTTTCGAAAGTCATTTTATGATGCTATAAAAATTCAATTTGGCAATGTCTATTATAATTTCTATATACTTTAAAAAGTTATAATTTAAAAAAGTCAAATTATTTATTTTATAAAGGATAATAATTACATCAAATTTAAAAATTGTGATTGAATGACTAAAAACTAAAATTAAAAATGACAGCAACTTAATATTTAATGCATAATATGGTAATATTTTATATAGTATACCAATATTGTTTGTAAGTGCTTCACATATTATCAATAAAATACCTTATAAATTATAATAATGGGGAAATATCCTTTTTCAGATGACTCTATCTTCAATTAACATACATATAAATTTAATTATGCTAAAGTATTATACAGTATTATCCCAATTCTATGCAAATTATACCAATTAATTTTTAAAAAAAATGTGTGGAAAGCGAAACTGAAGATTTGGAATTATTATAACTAAATTTTAAGGTACAATCTAGCATAAATATTTAATTCAAAAATTTACCGAGCAAACAAGTACATAAAATAAGGAAAAGTAAACTGTTTCAGGTGTTTCGCTCCGGTCTGAAAAGTTTTCCTTGTGATTTGAATAGGAATTATATAAATTACATCCATTATTCATGTTGAGTCAAACTGCGTGATCCTAATTTTCTGTTTTCATCTCTTCGCAGATCGATTCAAATTATGTAAAGGAGCAAACGCAAGAAATTCAAAATCGGTAAGTGAAACTTATTAGTTTTAATTAAAGTGTACGTGCATATCTTGTGCATTGTGCAAATTCCGCTTTATTTTTGAATATTTAGAAATAAATTGATTAGGGATTGTCTCCAAGTTCACTAGTTGTGTTGTGAATTTTATTTACTTTGGAATATAATTAATATATCCATACATGCAAAGTTTTATTTCATTTTCTCATTCTCTCTTTTTCTTCTTCTTCTTCTTAAGGTTGGGTTTGTATGTCATTGGGCACCTCTGCTTTTATCAGCATTTTGTACCATTAACTCCAAACCCAATGTTTCCTAGTTCCAGTTGCTCGGGTCACCCACTTTATAAATAAAGTCTGATAACCCTTTAATGGAGCCTAGGTGTAACTCTCTAGTATGGATGATGCCTAAAGAAGTTAATCTAGGGAGGGCAAGAGCCTCGCATTCATAAATGATATGCTCTGCCGTTTCCTCTTGCGTTTGACATTTCCAGCAGATAGGGTCTTGCTGAAACAGTCCCATCTGGTCAGAAAGTCAGTCATGCTAGGGATAGCTTCCTGGCTTTCACCAGAAGATGGTTTGGAGGTCATTTCTACCTCAAGTAAAAGATTCATTACTGCCCCTTTACAAGATTGCCTCTGAGTTCCCTTGTCTTTTTCAGCAAGGTCTACTTCAGAGGCATCACCGGCAAATGCAGAAATATTTGTTATTCCTTGTGTCTTTTCAGCCACAAGATAACAATTAATAAGCTCAGGTAATATAAGTCCACCCAGCATTGCCTGAGATACTGGGCAAGGCAAATTACTCTAGAAGTTTGCCAGGCAACTAGAGGCTCCGTTAAGACACCAATACCGCGGTGCCAATTAGCCCTAGGCACGGATCGCATAACACCAGGGTTTACGGGAGCTGGTTCGTGGCCTCTTATTCTATATTCAAAGCTATCCTGTCATTCCTACAGGACGTTCGACGATCCACCACCTGCCGACGCGCCTGGTGGCTAGCTCAAGCCCCAGAGGGGTACGCATACCCCCTGGTTCCAGGTTCTCTCTTTTTACAAACACGTATACTTATAGGTTGACGTATATATAACACGGTTAGAGGCGTTTTTTTATTATTATATCAATTATTTTGCTGTTTTTCAGCTTTCAAAAGCATTTAGATTCTGGACTTCTAGAAGTTATAGCTCCCCCAGAAGGCTACTATCCTGATTTCAAGAGTTTGAAGAATACATTAGGCGATCCGGTGGAGAGAGTAAGGTGAGTTACCAAAATATAAAGACAATTTAAATTTTGTTATGATTCAACCCCTTCCCTTGAGCTGAGAGAAATAGATTCAATATTACCTGTTATTTATTAGTTCAAAATTATCCTGATTTTATGAATATAGTTGCGAAACTTAGTACTTTTACCCTAATCTCCTGCTGATAAAAATTAAAAATGTTATTTTAGACTAAATATCTGTGAAAGGACGATTTGTACGCAAATTAGGCGGCCGATCTAATGGCAATAAATACATACAAACAAATTTTACATTTGGAGCTATATTAATTATTTGATCAGTTGTGACATTCAAAGAAGTTTATTTGATTTCACAATAAAATTTTTGTAATAGATAATTTTAAATAAAATTTACATAATTTAATAATTTTTAAATTTGTTTATATTTTATATAATTCTGGAATTTGTAATATTAAATTTCATGTCTTTAACAAAAAGGAAAAAACTTGTAAAATCTAATTATTCAGAAAAATACTAATTGCAATTTTATGAAACTGCTTGAAAAATATACATATTAGCAAAATATCCAATTATTATAACAATATTTTAAAAGGTGTATTTAATCAACATGAGGTTTTGATTATCGATACTCGTTACCTTAAATTTTGTTTCGAAATTAAATCGCAAGAAAAATTATATTAGTTTTACGATTGATTTCAGAGATTTTCCTGTTAAAACAATTCTCTCTTAATGTTTCGCATCCTTTTTTTAATTAATTACTACAAATAAGGGAAAATATGTTTATAAAATAATTATACATTACTTATGTATGTTTTTAACGAAATTTTTCAGGGCATATTAAAATTGATTAATTTTAAATACGCTATACATATTTTTAAATATTGGCTAAAAAAATTTGAAATATTTATTTCATCAGAACTCAATACAATACAGCAAATTAAAAATCCCGCGGTTACATAGCTAAAAATGTCTTCACTCTCACGATGGTATATTCCTATCGTATTCTTTTCTTGCCCCAGACATAGATATTTCGAGTGTATTTGTGTCTAATTGAGTAATTAAAGTATGTTAAATTATATATAATGCTCTTCCACTGGTGAAATTTGGGGAGGAGTGTCAGCTCAGATGTCACCCTAGTTACTTGACCGTGTCTCAAAATAATGAAATGACACAGTGTGTGATACGATGTTTTTCTGTTGGCGCATAAGTAAACGTATTCCACTAATCAAACCAAAAAATTAAAATATCAACATATTCTGATTTTTTTTATATTTTAGATGATGCATCGCTTTTTGCTTTTGTTGTAATTTACGTAATTCTATGTATTCTTATAATATTTTGATTAAAACTTTAAACCAAGTTTATTGTTTTGCCTCCATTATAAGAGCTGTGAATAAGTGTGATTAATCAATTTACTTTTTGCACATGTTTTCAGATTATTCATATAATGTATTCATCAGTAAAATACCACAAATATATAGAAATATTTATTAATTACTAAAAATATCTAATGTTGTGAAATAAAACACATAGTAAATCCATTAATATTATGCAGATGGCGAACAAAGCAAAATTTGGATTATGCTTACTTAATGATGTATGCTCAAGCTAAAGGGACATTTTATGTTCAGGTAAGTATTCAAAAAATGCGTTGATATTGATTATTTTTATTAGTATAAAGAAATTAAAATGGATAATGAATTTTGAATTGTCACTGAAAAATATCTTTCTAAAGAGTCTGAAATGTTTTGTGAATTATCATTTACAGAAAAGCTTTTTTTTTTACACTTTTTATATATTTTCTTTATTGACTTTCAAAAAAATTTAATTTAGTAAATATCATTTTTATTCTTTATAATTATTCATTAATACATATTGAATTTTAAACTACCATATTCTATTAGTTTTTGGCTGAAAAATACATATCATATGGTAATCTGTAATATTAATAATATTTCACAGTTAAGGAAAACTTATCTCTTGAATTTTAGTGTATTTCGAAAGATTAATGATTTGATTATAATGTTGCAATAATCAAATCATGAATGCTTACTTTTGTATGCTTTCTTCAATATTAAAATCATGATGAATTTTGGGAGATATCAACCGATTTTAGGTGCATGCTCATCTTTGCTGAAAATTCACATTATTTTCAATACATTTGTACATAAAAATTACTTTAGAAACACTTCAGATATTTAGTTGATCAGATGTATCCTGAAATTTATAAATGTAATTAGTTTCATTAAGATTAATTTTCTTGTTAGTAAGTTAAAATAACAGCATAGATTTCACAAACTGCTGGAACATTATATTTTAAACAATGTACCTAAATATCATTGATTTAATATTTTTGCATTTTCGCAGAGAAATAAATCCTCACTAATTTTTCTCAATATTTATTTTTATTTTATAATTCTACGTATACCAATATATATTTAATGCACTAATTTCCAAAACGGTACATTATCATAAAAACTAAAATTTAAAAGTGTTTAAAAATAATGTATATTTAATTAATGGATTTAGTATTTATATAAATCTATTTCATAATGATAATTATCAAAACTATTTTAGTAATTTGGTTTAAAATTTAATTTTTTCATAATTAAAAAATGAGTAAAATAAATAATGTATAAAAAGTAGATTTTAATAAAATTGTAGTTTGTATAAAAGTTCTAGTAATCTAATATGTATTTAAAATACCTATACTTAACTGCATGGTTAAAATAAGTTTCAGTTTCAGCGACATTCGAAAATTTATATCATTTTTTTAGAAAATATTAACATTTGAGTATTTTGCAAATAATTGATTTCTTTAATGTTAACATATTTTAATAAAAATTAAATGAAACATATATATTAAATAAAATATTTATATAATTTTGAACTTAAATATTTTACCTGTAAGTACAATTGATATCATATTGTTTTCAATTGCAACTGTTATTTTAAATTTTAAAAATAAGTAAAAAAAATGCAGATAATATAAGGATTGTTCAGAGTTTTATAATAATTGCTTAGCAGAATTTTCTTGAAAATGCTAATGGTATTTTAATCTTTTTTCTTAAACTTGCATGTTTCTAAGTGAATAAAAAACATTACATTAAAATTTAATTTTCATAATTAATAATCTTTGTTTTCAAAAATAAATACTTTCATTTAACAAAAATGTAAAAACTTATTTTTTGCCCTTTTCAATGTTACTTGCATTTGTTTATTCCGAAAAGAAATCTATTTATAGTTGGAAATAGGATTATTGATAATTTATTCTGTCAATTTTTACGAGAGATAAAACTCCTTTTCCGGAAGAGCGTTATCGTAATGTTTCTTCAACCATTTCAGAGAGAATCAATAACTCAATAAGCATGTCAAAATATACTTTCATAGAAGTGTTTCGAAAATCTATTTTTGTAACTAGGCATTAGAAAAAAATGAAAAAAATCAAAAAATACTTTTTAACAAAACATATTTATTTATCCTCGTAAAAGATGATATACTTTGAAGAATATATTTATATTTTTTTACAGCTTCACGTGTCTCAATATATTCTTTAATAAAAAGAGTAAGCATTTTGAAATTAAATATACATTTTAAAAATAATACTAAATTATTTTAGTGATAAATATATTTTATTAAATTAATCTTATTAATAAATGGCAAAACTAATTTTAAAAAGTAACTTTTTTCATGCATAACGTTTAAGTAATTCTTAAAATTAGGACATAGCAAAAGTAATTCTCTAATTTTTGAATGTAAAATGCTTTTAATTTTTAACATATCAGCACTGAAAATGAATAAATCAGTTTTATTAATTTTGTAAGTTTAAAACACTACGAAAGACCAACTCTATATGAGATATATTTAGTTTATTACAATGAATTATTTGCTATTTTTATCTTTTAGTTTTTATTTTATTTAAACACTGCTATACATTTTGCAAGTATTATATCTGTTAAGTAAATTTTTCGGTTCAAAAGGTATATTTGAAATATTTTTGAGAAACTTTTATGCCCAAACCACTTAAAATTTTCTTATAATTTACATATTATTCAAAACTTTAAAATATTTTGAGCACTAATATAAGTTTGCAAACATACAGTCTTCAAACATTTGAATCTAAGTTTTATAAGGCTCTGAATCTTCATTAGACAGATTTCTTTGTTGAAGTTTCAAACTTTTGATTTCTTAATGTGTGGGGGTGTACTGATTGCCTTATTTTTATACATTATTCAGTTGGAAGACGATATTTTGACTAAACCTCATTACTTGACGATCATGAAAAACTTCGCCTTCAAGAAACTGAGGGAGAACAAAGACTGGATTATTCTGGATTTTTGCCAACTGGGTTTTATAGGTAAGCCCCCTTCATATTCCCTCTTTTTTCTCCCATTCTCCAGAACCCCACCATATCGATCGCAAGCTAGCGTATAACGTTCCTTTTCCGATTTTCATGGTTGGAATTATATCCATTTTGAATGTTCCACTGGAGGAAAGGGATTTTTGCAAAAAAGTTTTCCCTTTCTCCAGGAAATGGGGTTGTCTTCAGAAAAATCAGAAATAAGAAAGCCTTTATCTCTCTTAATCACTTGCGACAAAAGTTGAGAAGGGGGCTATTAGGAAATATTCTCAGTTGAGTTAAACTGTAAAATTGCCTTCTTTGAGAAATTGCACTTTTTTTCTATGGAAAAGGAACGAAAAAATGTAAATTCTGAAATCATGTGGAGGAATATCTTTAAAGATTCATATGCAGTAAAATGTGCCTAAAAATGAAAGTAATAATAAAAAGTGGGAGTGTAATATCTATTTAAACAGTTACAGATTTTAAAGTTAAATGTTATATGCTCTTAAAATGTATGACTTTTATTTTTATGTTTATAATTCAATTGTAAATTCAGTTTTAATATATCAATTAATTAAAGTATCGTGATAATTAATAAATAACAACAAAGTAATTTTAGATATTAATAATTTTTCGTAAATTTTCCCATGAAAAATGTTTTTATTTTGGTATTTAAAAAAAGATGAGTTTTCTATAAACTCCATATTAAAATGTGATAAAATAGTTTGAATATATGAATAAATTTGTCTTAATTTACTAATATTTTTCTTTATAATTTTTATCAATGTGTCATAACCGTTTAAATAATTTGAGATGAAAGATTTTAAAAGTTGATAAAATATCACTTATGTAAAGGACCTTATTTAAATGTTCCTTGACAACGATATCTTTACAATTATGTTTTTATAATGTTACCTTTTCCTTATAATTTTTTTTCTGATTTTATCGCTAATTTATAATGCGATGATTATATTGATAATTAAAATTATATGGATTTAAAATATTTTACATTTATTTTTTCCTAATTATGTTATCAAAAATTCTAATTACTTTACAAGAAAAGTTTTTGATACTATATGTCCTATTTTCAAGCTGCTTAATCTTAAATGTACTTTAATTTATTTTGCAAGTGAACATAAATCAAAATATCAATGAAGGAGCTAAAATAGTAATAAAACTTCAATTTGCAAAATTGTAATATGAAATACAGGACTATATTTCCTAACAAAATAGTTTAAAAAAAAGCATTTTCCACAAAATAATGTAAACACTTGGTAATTAAAAATTTAATCAGAAAATGTAAGCCATTTGAAGGCAGTTTATGAAAAATAAATAAATAAGCACCATAATTGTATATAATTATTCGTTCATTCTTGAATATTGAGGAATGAACTATAATACGTATGTGCCTAAAGGAGTTTTTTAATAATTATATCATTGAATTGAAAATTAATTAAGGTATCTTTGCTATTTAGTTGGTAGAATGAGATAAATCATACACATTAATTTTTATTTTTAATTTTTTAGATATTTTTGTTCGCAATTTTTCTTATAAAAACTGCTAAACTTAATGTATTTTTACAGTTATTACTTCAAACATAGAAAATTATATTAAAAATAAAAAAAATGTGCAATAGATAATTAAAATTTTTGCTATGAACTAAAAATTTATCACTAAATATGATTAATCTAAGCCACTGAAATTTATGTTTTACCCAATAAAAAATTGGATAGTTTATTCTGAAATCTATTCTCAATGTATTTAGGAGTAATAACAATACGCTTTCTGAATACATAAAAGTTTTGCTTTAAAATTTTTAAATTATTTTTCGAATTCATTTTGGGTCTGTAACATCTATATGACTTTTAAAACAAAATGACTATTGTCGTGGTATTACTGAGAGACAAGATGACGAGAGATTTTGAAGGTAATCCTCGTAAGAAATCATTTATCATGCCAGGTGTAATCACGCAAATCGTATGGAATCATGTGAAAACGGTGGACAAAGGTAAACATAAATGAAACAATCAGTATATCGCATTGGGCTATCATAAGGGAAGAAAGGTATGCTGACCACAAAACTGATGTGGTATTCCTAAACTCATCAGAAACATTGTTACATTGTGTGCAAACTGTGATCACACTAATCAAGATCCATTTGAACCAATGCTCGTACAGTGCAAAACAATATGTTTGCATGGTTAACACTACGCCATTTACGTTTTAATATATACTGCTGTCTCATTGCAGTCCATAGAAATAAATACCTTAATATTGTGACACTCAGTTGCTGGAATCACACCTTGATCTGGAAAAACTGATTTAGCAAGTTTAATGGTTACCCTTTATGTTGCTGATCCCTGTTGTATAGCAGCGCTAGACCAAGTCTATGACATTGCACACTCTCAGGAAATCAATGACCAATAATGGTCGCTCCAGAAGATCTTCTTTATCGAGTCCCAAGCACTCAAGGATATGATCCGGAGTGGCTTGGCTTTTGGAACACTTAGCGCAAATTGGAAATTCCTTTTCTTTGTTGTTAAATGTCAATGATCTTAGGTGGCCACTTGGAAAACGTGTTATTGTAGTTTGTTCCAGTCTGTTGCACCGGAGGGATAGAGATCCGCCGGGACGATTACCCTGGTACCAATGGTGCACAGGGGGAATGGCAAATGCAGACCGAACAAGGGCTTTATGTCTAGAGTATAGTTCAGTATAGGTAAGAGACGCCGGAGTAAGCAAAGGCTCGTCAGTACCTCTTTTTGCTAGGGCATCAGCCAATTCGTCACCCACAAGGTCTACGTGGGAAGGGATCCACTGTAAGTGAATCTCACGAGATGAGGAGAGCCGTCTAAGCTTGTCCAAGATTGCTACTCCTGTATTATCACGGACTCTGTGCCAGTTAGTAAGATGCTGGATGTCGCTCCCTTTATAATCCAAGCCATCGTAAAGGGAAGTTATTGAATTCTAAGATTTTATATTTATTACATTTTCTGTAATATTATGTATTGGATGTTTTTTTGAGTTCCATTTCCGTATTCCTTATTTTGCATTGTAGATATATCAATCAATTAGTAAAAATATCATTGATTTTTCGGAGTCTGTTTCACTCTTCTAATTATTTTTACATATTTGAATCATAATTTCAGCATCCAAACTTAAATAGAATGATATAAACACATATCATCACTTTCTATCAGACGTTTCTTTTATCCTTCAAATTGCATTGGTTCCTTGACCTGCAAGTCCTTCAATTAAATGTCATACCATCGGATCAAATGGTTTTATCCAAAATTTGGTATCCATTGTAGCAAGACAAATGTTGAGCACGTGTGAATGTATCACGAGATTCCATCGCTCCATAAGAGATTTGATGTTTATTTTATTGAATGTCTAGATGTATAGGAGTAGTTTTTGTAGCCATAAAAAAGGCACCTGGCTGATTTCATTGTTGCCATCCCCTCAAGCAAAGCTGTATCTTCAAATAATTTATATATTATATTTGTATTCCCTGAAATAAATTTATTTTTATATTTGTGTTATATTTCAATGATCAACTTTGTAAAATGTGAATGAATAAATTAAAGAAAATATATTTTTTTATTAAATTTTATTTACTTATTCAATTTAAGAAATTTATAATAGGTTATATCATATTTCAGAACATATTTGAGCAACCTAAATGTTTGAAGTCAATTATAACGTAATAAAATAAATATTTCAGGTAAAATGTTCAAGGCAGTAGATCTTTCAAAACTCGTGACATTCTTTGCTATATTCCATAATGACAAACCAGTGGACTGGCTGCTGGATCATATGATACAAACCAAAGTTTGCCGATTTGATCGAGATAGTGTAAGTATTTGATCTTATTAGATAAGCTTTTTTTAAAAAAAATTGAAATATTAGCATGCAACATTAGGATTTTATTAAATGAAAACTTAAAAATCATGCATCAAAACCCCAAGAATTATCTTGAAATAATGTTAATATTTATTGCATATATTAAAGTGCATTACATGAATAGCCAAAATTAATGTATATATTGAGTCTGAAATGATTACTCACTAAATTAATTAACTAATTGTAGGTATTTAAAGCATATAAAATGTCATCAAACACGTTACTGTACTAAACATAATAGTATAAACATAGAACAATTCTAATTTTTTTTATATAAATAATATTATAAATAAAATATATTGTGTTTTTCGCAAATTAATTAGCATATATTTTTTTTACATTGAACTATTGTGTTTAAAAAAAGATAAAATATCAATACTCCTGATCAGTTGAGCTTTAAATCTAATATTTTAAATCTAATATTCACTTGAGTTTTAACTGAATAATAGCTATTTGTATAATTCATATGTAAATAATTAATACAAAACACTTATTATTGGTTCTTTGTTAAAAGAGGTTAATATTTAAGCAATTATAAACGCATACGTAATTTTAGACAAAAGATATTCATTCTTTCTTTTCAAACAAATCAGACCTTTTATCTATAAAATCAAAAGACAAATGTTTCACAAATAAAAGTAACGTTTTTATTTTTTTAAGAGTCTCTTTGAATTTCAAAGAAATATAGATTTATGGTCAACCTTTTCTTTTTTTATTTTCAGAGTATATCGCCGAATGTAAGCTAAATTTTTCTCTATACCGTTTGTATTTCGTCTATAATGCACTTTATTTTTTACTGGAACAAAAGACATAATTCAAATTCTAAAGGAAGGCGAAAGCTAAGATGAAGTCAGCTAAAGTTTATAAATTTTTTTCTAGGAAGCATTTCATTTGATAAAACCCACTACAAAATCAAAAGAACTTTAAAAGGAAACCTTTCCATTTTTTAAAAACATAGTAAATATTTTTAAACCGAATTATTTTTTTTGAATTTTAAAATTATATACATGATAGGTATTAGTTTTAATTATATATATATATATATATATATATATATATATATATATATATATATATATATATATATATATATATATATATATATATGTACCGAGCTCCACGGGTTCGTGTCGATTGAGAGTTGAATAAAGCAACCACTTAATGAACACAAGACTTTTTATTCGTAAGAACTTCACTAAATAAACGAAATTCCCGCTGTAACAGTCACAATTATACAGCTACAATTCGTCAGATATAATAAGAAATAGCTTCCAATCACAGGTCTCAAATACCTCAGACAGAGAACAACTAGCAGTCACAACTAATCGTCTTCACTCACTGACTGTCTTCACAAAACTAAAACTCTTCCATGTTGGGCTGCGGTATTTATACCTGACTTGGCGGAGAAATCTACCAATTTCGCCAAGGTTCTGGAAGCTTCTAGGCTATCTCGAAAAGTATTGGTCCTAGAGCTTAGGTGATGGATGTTTCCAGAAGTATCGATTTCTCGCCAAGTCGCCAAAAATCTCGCCAACCGCCGCCAAGTCGCCAAGAATCTCGCCAACTGTCGCCAAGTCGCCAAATTATTAGGAAATCCGCTTTTAAAAGTACAACACGTCTAAATACCGCAATTTTTGCCCAAAATGTGAGAATTTCCGATCTATCTGAGATATTTTAAGACAAATATAATCATTATTTATAAATTTGTAACATTGCCCCCTCTCAAGGACTGCACGTCCCGGGCAGTACAATCCCCTGATAGGAGGCCAAATTTAATATAAGAGAATTTACATTTCAAGATGATACAGAGCACATTACATACACAAGCAACTAAAAATACAAGAAAATAGAAAAGATTAAAATTATCTATATTATTTACAAAGAGACCATGGTCTACTAATTTTTACTCTACATTACGATAAGGAGCTAATCTATCATAATGTACTACCTTTGGTTTTGAAGAAGATGATTTCCTTATACGAACCACGACGTCGTTCAGTCTTTTTAGGACTGTGTAGGGACCTTCCCAGTTGGCTTGCAACTTTGGAGAAAGTCCTTTACGTCGAATCGGGTTCCACAACCAAACTTTGTCACCTTCTTGAAATTCATGTCCTGTCGCTCTTGTGTCATACCTTGTCTTCATTCTTTCGGTCGTCAGGTTGATTCGGTCTCGAGCGAATTTATGGACATCTTCAAGACGTGCCTGAAGGTCTCGAAGGTATTCCTCTGGCGATGAAGATGCATCCGGAGGACGACCAAACTGAAGATCACAAGGGAGACGAAGTTCGCGACCAAAGAGCATCTGTGAAGGAGTATATCCGGTAGTCTCATGGACAGCACTGCGATATGCAAGAAGAAACAGCGGTAGCTTCAAATCCCAATCTTGCTGATTTCTGGAAACCATAAGGGAGAGGTTATTCAAGATGGTTCTGTTAAACCTCTCTACCATGCCATCCGATTGTGGGTGTAGTGGCGTGGTCTGCGTCTTGTCTATTCCGAGAATTTGACACATTCCTTTAAACACAACAGAGGTGAAATTTGTCCCTTGATCAGAATGAATTTGTAAGGGTGTGCCGAATCTGGAAACCCATTGTTGCACTAGAACCTCGGCTACTGTAGTCGCCTCTTGATCGGGGATTGCAAACGCTTCAGGCCACTTAGTAAAGTAGTCCATGACAACTGGTATGTATTTGTTGCCATTTGAGGATCGTGGTAAAGGACCCAAAATGTCCAATGCTATTCGCTCAAAAGGTGCTCCTACGTTGTACCGCTGCAACCTTCCTCGGCTACGTTTCTTCGGTCCTTTACGTGCCGCACAGTCATCACAAGATTGGCACCATTTCTCTACATCTTGTCTCGTTTTGCTCCAATAGAAGCGTTCTCGAACCTTCTGTAGAGTTTTCATTACTCCAAAGTGGCCTCCAGTTGAACTACTATGCAATTCTTTCAAAACATCTGAAATTCTTGATTTTGGAAGAACAAGCTGCCATTTGAAATTACGTCCATCATCGGACTCCCATTTCCTGTATAAGACACCATTTCTTACATGGAGTGAGTCCCAAAGAGCCCAATATTGCTTAGTAGCAGGACTGTAGGTGGAGATATCCTGCCAACTTGGTTTCATACTGGAAGATTCTTTTAATTCTAAAATTGGATTTATATCTGGGTCTTCTTTTTGGGCTTCTCTAAGTCCTTTATCACTCCATGGGTCTGGTTTCGGTGGAGGTGAAACAGTAACTTGGCGTACCGAAGGATTTACTAACTGATAGTTCTTCTCTACTCTCGAACAATATCGGCAGCTTTCATTGCACGGTTTCCTTGATAGTGCATCAGCATTTCCATGAAGAGTTCCTTTGCGATGACGTATTTCAAAGTCAAACTCCTGGAGTCGTTGAATCCATCTGGCTACCTGTCCTTCCGGATTTTTAAAATTTAAAAGCCAGGTTAAGGATGCGTGATCTGTCCGGAGCAAGAACTTTCTTCCATAGAGATAATGGTGGAAATGTTCTATGGCTTTAACGATTGCCAGCAATTCCTTCCTGGTTGTACAGTAATTCCGCTCTGGTTTCGATAGACATTTACTCCAATAAGCAATGACATATTCTTTATCATCAATTTCTTGCAACAAAACAGCTCCGATATTTTCGTTGCTGGCATCCGTATCTAAAATGAATAATTTTTCGGGCTGGGGATATGCAAGAACGGGCGAAGATGTCAACGCCTCCTTCAGTTGTTTAAAAGCTTTCTCACATTCATCTGTCCATAGAAATCTCTGTTTAACTTCTGTCAACTTGTGAAGAGGTCTGGCAATACTTGAAAAACCCTTAACAAATTTCCTGTAATATGTGCATAGTCCAAGAAAACTTCTTAATTGGTGGACATCTTTTGGACGACTCCAGTCCTTAACTGCGGAGATCTTTTCAGGATCTGTTCTTACACCTTCAGCAGAGATAATGTGTCCCAGATAGCTTACTTCACGTCGGAATAAATTACATTTGCAAGGATTCAGCTTCAGGTTGGCCATTTTTAATTTTTCCAGCACCTTTCGGATGTTTCTTAAATGGTCTTCGAATGTGCGCCCTACAATAATGATATCGTCCAAATATACCAAACAGGCTTCGTAGGAAAGTCCTCGTAATACTGTCTCCATCAGGCGCTCAAACGTTGCAGGTGCATTGCAAAGCCCAAATGGCATAACTTTGAACTGCCAAAGTCCTTGTCCTGTGGTGAATGCAGTCTTTTCTCGATCCTCAGGATGTATCTCTACTTGCCAATAACCACTCTTGAGATCCAAAGTCGAAAACCATTGTTTACCGGATAAAGCATCAAGTGTATCGTCAATCCTGGGGAGAGGGTAACTATCTTTTTTAGTGATGTTGTTTAACCGACGATAGTCAACGCAGAATCGGGTAGAACCATCTTTCTTCCGAACTAAAACAATAGGCGAAGCCCAAGGACTCTCTGATGGCTCAATAATGTCATTCTGCTGCATTTCCATCAGAAGATTATCCACCTCTTCCTGCTTAGCGAATGGCAATCTTCTCGGATGTTGTTTAATGGGTGGATGATTTCCTGTATTGATTCGGTGCTGCGTCAATTTGGTTCGCCCAACATCATCTGATTTCTTGGAAAAGAGATCTCCGAATTCTAATAATAGATTTCTTGCAGCATTCCTTTGTTTATCATCTAACTCTGCATTCTGAAGGAGTTCATTAATTAGAGTGTCAGGAGGCTCAGATAGTGTGGTTTGACAATTTCGGTTAATACAGGTCACTGGAGTGCAAGTCGCCAGCACTTCTCCTTCTTTTATTAGTTTTACCTTATTGCTTAGATTAGCAACTCTTACCGGGATTACATTTCGTGAAAGGTCGACGAGGGAAGAAGCCACTAGTACTCCTTTAACGCTATTGTCGGAATCTGGATATTCAGTCAATCCATAATGAAAATTATTATCTTCTGAAAGAGCTCCGGAAACTATTGTCTCAGTTCTTGGTGGTAATGTTATTTCACTCTTTGCAGTTATATGATGGACTGTTTTAATATCTGAATATTTCGTCTTAAAAATCGCTATGTCTTCAGAACATGAATGTAGTTCATTATTTTTAAAATCTAACTTGAAATTGTTTTCTTTGAGGAAATCCAATCCGAGAATAAATTCGTCATTTATATCAGCGACACATGCCATATGATGGTACACGGCATTACCAAATGCAATGTTTAGATTGACTTTTCCATGCACTTTAATCTTATCACCTGTCACAGTTTGGAGGGTAATGCAGGGCGGCGTCCAGATGAGTTTCTCACCAAGTTTGCGAGCCAAATCTGTCCTAATGATAGTTACGTTGGCTCCAGTATCGATTATCATTCTGCAGGGAACTTCGTTGACATGTCCCATAACGAAAAGTCCGTTGTCGCCGCTACTTACGGAAGAAATATGAAACAATTTGAAATGGGGCTTCTGACTCTCTGGACATCTCCGCCCCGCGAGATGGCCACATATTAGTTTCCCGGCTGTGGTGGAAGATCATTTCCACCATCTTTTCGTTTCGGGCAGTCTCTATGGACGTGTCCGACTGCACCGCAAGTCCAACACTGAATCTTCATGTTTCTGCCACCTTTACTCAATTCTAAGCTATGGACTTTTCGCCGCAGATCTTCAATTTGCTTTCTTAGATTACAGTCCGTATCAGTAGCAGAGGCGGCTCTGATGTAGTGCTGGTCTTTACGCGTGGCTTGCTGGGCAGCCTCTATCTTATGTGCGTAGACAAGGGCAGATCCGATATCTTTGACATCGGCGAGTCTAAGTGTTTTCTGTATCTCCGGATCCCGCACACTATCGATGAAGTGATGGAGGGCCAAATCTTGACGTATCTCAGCTGGGCAGTCCGAAAATGCTAGATGGGAAAGTCGCTGAATATCGGCAGCCAATTCTTGAAGACTTTCACCCGCTTTTTGATAGCGGGACTTTAACTGTAGTCTGCTATATTCTTTAGTGCACTTATCTCCAAACCGCAGCTCAAGCGCACTCGATAGGGCTTGGAAATCGTGCCTCTGCTCCTCCGGAAGCGTCTCGAGGATGTCAGCCGCGTCTCCTCTTAAAGAAGCCGCCAGGTGAAAAGCTTGGGCTCGGGGATTCCATCCATTGGCTTCCGCTACCATCAGAAACTGGGTCTTGTATACTTGCCAGGATGATTTCCCATCAAATGTTGAGAGTTTAATATTGGCTAGGGAAGGCACAAATGTCACGTTGGGTTCTTCATGTTTGTTTGACATTTGCTTCTCCAAGCTTTCAATCTTCTTATTCATATTGTCTAAAGCTTCTTCAACGTTTTCTTCTATCTCCAGAACTTTAGTTTCAACTGAAGTTACCTTATCTTCCATTGCATTCATCTTCTCTTGAATGATGTTGGAGAATTCTTCTTTAACACTTACAATGTCCTTCTTAAGTTCCTTTTTAAGTTCCTCCTGTCCAGATTTTATCTCTTTCATCATCTCGGTTTTAATCTCTTCTTGTCCAGCTTTCATCTCTTCTTGTCTAGCTTTCATCTCCTCTTGTCCAGCTTTCATCTCCTCCTGTCCAGATTTTATCTCTTTCATCATCTCGGTTTTAATCTCTTCTTGTCCAGCTTTCATCTCTTCTTGTCTAGCTTTCATCTCTTCTTGTCCAGCTTTCATCTCAGCCATCTGCTCCGCTAATTTTTCGAGAAGACTTTTCATTAAATCCATATCCATTTTTCTTGTGACACGCTGCATCAACTCTTCAATCCCGATTCTGACACCAGTTGTACCGAGCTCCACGGGTTCGTGTCGATTGAGAGTTGAATAAAGCAACCACTTAATGAACACAAGACTTTTTATTCGTAAGAACTTCACTAAATAAACGAAATTCCCGCTGTAACAGTCACAATTATACAGCTACAATTCGTCAGATATAATAAGAAATAGCTTCCAATCACAGGTCTCAAATACCTCAGACAGAGAACAACTAGCAGTCACAACTAATCGTCTTCACTCACTGACTGTCTTCACAAAACTAAAACTCTTCCATGTTGGGCTGCGGTATTTATACCTGACTTGGCGGAGAAATCTACCAATTTCGCCAAGGTTCTGGAAGCTTCTAGGCTATCTCGAAAAGTATTGGTCCTAGAGCTTAGGTGATGGATGTTTCCAAAAGTATCGATTTCTCGCCAAGTCGCCAAAAATCTCGCCAACCGCCGCCAAGTCGCCAAGAATCTCGCCAACTGTCGCCAAGTCGCCAAATTATTAGGAAATCCGCTTTTAAAAGTACAACACGTCTAAATACCGCAATTTTTGCCCAAAATGTGAGAATTTCCGATCTATCTGAGATATTTTAAGACAAATATAATCATTATTTATAAATTTGTAACAATATATATATATATATATATATATATATATATATATATATATATATATATATATATATAAATGCATATGTATAGGTAAAAAATAATATTTACTTTATAATTTCTAACTTATTTCAATTGAATTTTAAACTAATTAAATATTACTTTTTTAATTTACCGAAATAATGCACATTTAATGTTGAATATACCATTGTGCAGATTATTTTAGCTAAGTGCTATAAATTGAGGCTTCCAAAATCCTGTGAATACTTGAGCAAAGAAGATACCATTCTGATTCAAGATTCATTATCTGAAATAAGTTGAAGCATCAGAAGATAATTCCATAACATCAAATATGTATAATATATGCTGACAAGAATATGAACAAGAACAGCATACTCTAATTTTCAAACTAATGTTGCAACAAAATCAACGATTATCGGAAATACAGGATTCATTTCACGCTTTAATAAATCAAAACATTTAATAATGCCCTTTTTATGATGAGTAATGGGCAGGTAATAGAGAAATAGTTTATTTTTACATATTTTATTTTGAAAGAAATGAAATACAAAATTAAATCAAGTGTCAATAATTTTGGGATGGGTTCAAAATTTCATATTTAAGAGGTGAAACACACCTCAGATTTTTATAAATAAATTGCATCACAATTGACCCTCCTATTTATCATTAAAATATCATTAATTAATCTTAAACTTTAGAAGGTTTAATTTAAGTGAATATTAGCAAAAGAAAATTATTAAATAAATTTGTATTTTAAAGATATATTCATCATAGGCATATGCGTTTGTATTCAAAACATGAAGGATTCTGTATGACTGCAGGTATACTTATTGTAGTGATAATCAGCGTTAAAATCAGTCTGATTATCTAGCTGTAATATTGATATAATTTGACAACTTAAAGGAAAATTTCTGATGTCTAAATGATAAATTTTAGAACTAAACGTACATGAAACATTTGCCACAATCCAATATCCATTATGGTACATATCTAAACATGGTTCGAGATGTGTACAGACTAATATGCCATTTGTATAAACTGCCAATCTAATAACCAAAAGATATATTTATATGCTCTTGAAGTAGACTGTTAACTAAATTTAATCATAAATGAAGTTAATCGTGATCTGCCACTCTGCCTTAATGTATGTATCTCAATAAGATATTAAATTAATATTCATAGCACCGATAAAATATATTGACATAGATGCCGTATAATCCAGGATTACAAATTCTGAAATTATTTGGTGATGAAGAAATGTTAACAAGATTGCGTATTGTGACGTGCGTGATGACGTAAATATTATCGTTGCCAAAATAGAATTTTCTGCTTAATTTTTGATTGTTTCATTATTTATGACGTAATAAAAACCAGGTTACCAGGTACATTAGAAAATCCGCCAAGAAAATCTCCAAACTCAGAATTTGACATCCTGGATTATAAAGCATTTGTGATAATATATATAATTTTGCACTTCATAAAATATCATATCTTAATTTTATAAGCATTCATCTATAAATATACTTAAATAATATAAATAAAATGTTATCACGTTGTGACAATTTATTTTTAATACATAAATGATTGTTAGATGTGACACCATGAATTTATATTCTTTTTTCATTTACTGTATATAAGAATAAGCATATAAGAATACTTATGATCAAAGATGAGATCATAATGTGCATATTATACTAGTAGGGTTATTACATAAAACCATTCAAAAATAAAACTGCAAATCATTAAAAAAATTTAATTTCGTTTATGTATGTATAGGCATGCTTTAATACGTTTTCAAATGTCCATTGGATCTGAAAAATACTTACAGAATCTGACATCACAAAGCAATTACTAAATCTCTCACAAATCCTAAGATATATATTTCAAAATACTGTGATAATTATTACCTACATACATATAACGGATAACGTATGAAATCATAGATAGAATGCATAACACATGATTTGTTTTTTAATATAAAAAGTATACTGAAAATAAGAAAAATAAAAAATACGTGGGACAAATATTTTTAAATTAATCATATTGCTATATTGAAGAATAAAAGTATTTAAATATGTATTGTTTGGTCTTCCCTTATGAATTATGGAATAAATATTGTACCTTTACTATATTTCATGATAAAATATTTTTAGTTTGATATAACTCATTTCAAACATTCCCCGTATATGTATTTAAATATGTAATTATTTTGATAACTTAGTCAATTTTTAAGAAAGATATTAATTATATAACCATAATAAAAGTCATAAATATGAAACCTGAACAAAAAAAATCAGGAAAATTACTAAGGAGAACTTACATATCTTCCCGCGTTTTAATTAAATGAAAGATTATTTATAATAGGATATAAATATTATTAATTAAAATATTATAAATAAAACTAATAAGAATAAAAGTTAATCTAATAAGAAATAGGTGGAAAGTTAAAGCACGGAAAATAAAAATAATTAAATCCTTTTATTTTTTATATACATTTGTAATAATGAGTATGATATTTTTAATAGAATTTTATGTTATATTACTTTTAGAAATAATAGTTGATAATCTTACGTAATTTATACTATAATTTGTTATTTTTTTATATTTTACATAATTTAAATAAACTTTTCAACTTAGAAGTATTTGTTACAGACTCCCAAATTTTTCTCATTGCAGAAGGATTGCAGGAAACAAAAAGATAATGTATGGATACATTACAAGCCTTCACTTTTTCAACATGTTGGAACACATTCATCGTTGAAAGGAAAAGTGCAAAAACTAACGGCAAGTACCCATTTTTACTTCGATTTAAATACCCACATTTGAAAATTAAAGCTAGGGTAATATTGTTAAAAAAACACATTGTATTTATGTCCAGTAAGTCATTGAAATATTATTGTCGATACCTGACCTCTTTAAGGATCATAATATTGGGAAACTCTATGTACAATAATATATTCCATATTGCCCAGAGTTCTTCCACTGATTGAAACATGATATGCAAAAAAAAAAAGTTTCTTAATGTAATTCTCATGAATTGATTGTTTTCTTTGTTTATAATTCGTAACATAAAGTTAATTGATTTTGCATTACAATTTCGGTAGATAGAGTGCATCAGTTGAACATATTGTATAAATATAATCTAACTTATGCTTCGAAATTTATTTACAAATAAAAATATAATTTAAAATTAAAAAAATAATATCTTAATTTTTGTAAACAAAGGATATGATGTTAATTTTAATTTAAGTACTTATGTAATAAATCAGCTTTTTCCAACTTATGATATTCAAGATGCTGGTTTGTGGATTTGCGAAAACAATCAATGACTTTCGTAAAAAATTAAAAAAAATAATCATAAAAATATCATATAAACGTTATTTTCTATAATTCATAAAAGTTATTTTAATTTTTGTTTTATACATTAAAGTTAATTATTTATTCAATCTACGATCGAAAATCTGGCAATCGTAATGCTTTTTGGAGATAATTTTTCTATATTTAGTCATTGGTCATTATTAATGTGAAAAAAGTGTTGGTATTGCCTTCTAGGTCACATAACTACTCCACTTACAAGTAACCTGTCATTATTAGTGATTGTATCTCCTTTTTTATAAAAAATATAACGAGTTACGTAATAATTAGCATTTTAATAACTCATGAGTTAGTAGTTAAGCACCGATACATGCCAAAATATCAAGCAAAATACAAACAGTGATATTGTCGAGTTCTAGAAGTGACAGGTCTAACGATTCAGTTCAAAAAGTTGAAATCACGCAATCTTTAGTTCTTCAGAGAGCCAATATGAAGAAACAGCTTGATGGGTATATTTTCATAAACCCATCAAGCTTGTAGATTTTCATATATGGGAGTCAAATATCACCTTAACTCAAGAGCGTAGTGCTTTCAAATGAATGCATGAAGACTTCGCTTCATTCGCAATACAAACAAAACAAACGGATTACAAAAACAAAGATTGTGATTTTTTAATGGTAACAAAATTCGTGTATAATTTATAATCTCATATTCAACCTACTAATAAAGATATTGAACGTAGAGTGTATGCTTGCTACCATATTGATTATCATATCGCCAAATGTGGCTATAGTCATTGAATAGGAGAACAAATTTTACATTGTATAAGGAACTCCGTTGTCCTTATGATTGACCAGAAATGTATCCTGAAAATATTACGTATTCCTCTTTTAAACAATATAAGGAGAATAAATCTCCAGATACCCAAGAATATCTATAAAGCAGTAATAAAGAAAGATGAAAAAGTAAATTTTTTTCAATTCCGGTAGATCAGACAACAAGCATAAGGGTGAAGAGATATTTAAAAATATGTTGAATACTATTTTATATTGAAAGTTTATATTAAACTGTTGCAGATATTGGTGCTGATAGTGTCAAGTCAATGTTATATTAATATATTGGTCTTGGCAAACTTATCTTGAATATGTCTCCTAACCCAATTTAAAGCCACTGCTGTATAAATAGATAAAAAAAATATCTGATAATAAAGTATACCATCCAGAAGAATGGAATCTTTTCCCAAAAATGTGCGGTATTGATTGTTAATTTTGTAAGGGAAAGTTCTACAAACTCAAGAGATTTTAAAGTTAAGTGCGCACCCTAGATCAGTCTTTATTCTTCTCTACTCTTTCATATAGAAATGAGATGGTTTTCTTTCATTCAATAAGAAGTTGCTTTTAATAATTGAATAACATTTTCAACTAAGCAATAATGAATTCATTGTGGTTAAAAAATGAAATTAGCCCTACAAAGGGTGCAATAAATTTATAAATGAATTTCAAAAATGCAAATTTATCTTATCTTTTATTGCATTAATGACTTTAATAATTCATGCAGTACTAGGTAATCACATTGTAAGGTGTTTAACCACGGAATATTTTTTTTAATTTAAAAGTCTCCTTTCATTTTTCTAAAAATATTGTTGTGACTAATTTTAGAACAGAATCGAACAATTAATAAATCTTATCTATCAATCAGATAAGCTTTGCTTTTCTGTTTTATTTTAATCTCAACATTTTATCACTGTCTTGTAAATATCAAAATTTCCATTGTTAACTTGAGCATGAATAGAAAAGAAAAGATAAAACATATATCTGTTTTTTTCTATTGTTTCAACTTTTCAACTGTTTGGTAAAGTTTTTATTACAATATTTGTTTTGAATTTTACCAAATCACTAATATATATATATATATATATATATATATATATATATATATATATATATATATATATATATATATATATATATATATATATATTAGTAATGGGGTATATATATATATATATATACCCCATCACTAATATGTATATATATATATATATATATCGATGTTTCACCATACTCTGTTATATATATATACATATATATATATATATATATAACAGAGTATGGTGAAACATCGATATTTATCTTATATTGATTACGAAAAAATCTTCGTGCCAAAATAATAAATTAAAATTTGACAATCAGATATAATAAAATAAAGAAGGATGCAAAACCTATCAATAATATTAAAAATTATTCAGTTGATGAATGTGATTAACAAGTAATCCATAGTTATTAATTGCATATAAGTATATCGTAGCCTTTTTTTAATCTGGGGGTAAGAATATCTTAAAAGATTTCAGCAATATGAATGCTGGATTTGAAAACAAATATAGTTCTAACCTTCCATCAAAAACATGATCTCTTAGAAAATTCAATAACCAGAAATCATAAAGTTATATCTTCTGTGTGTGAACGTAAAATTTAAATATTAGGAAAATTCTGCATCTAATGATTCTCATGAAAGTTTGCACGATGCCGTTATTTTTGGCGAAGTTTTTACAGCTAATATGAATACAGTGATCATTTTACTTATCCTTTAAACTAGGAATGACATGCTATTGAAGAAATTCACTGTAACATGCATTGAAGGCAGAGCACGTTTTAGGATCTTGGAGAATGAGAATTTGAAAAACATATGTCGCAGGAATAAAATAAACAGTCAATCAACACCATCTATTTCGTAATCAGAAGCCAGTGCCTGGTGGTTCAGGATATTAAATCGGGAAGTATCCCATGTGTGTCAAATTCGATCACTCACCCTTTCCATTGAAAGAAAAATGACCCTCGTCTGAACATTGAACTTCTCATGGGCATGTTCCGTCAGTAATCTCTGTTGCTAAAAATCAGCAAGCAAAATTATATCGTATATGTAGTGGTTTTGCAGATGCGTTATTTGAAGCATGAGTTGATTTCATATGAATAGTATTTAATTTAACTATACTACTAATCTCTGCTTATGTTTTAATCGCAATAACTTTCTATCCTCTTCCTGACAGAGCACACAAGTGTCTAGTCTCTTTTAAGTCCTTCATCATTTTGTTCAAACCATTCTTTGATAAGTGGTGTTCTTACAATCACTTCATGCAATGATATTCATGCAGGACAGGTAAATCATTATTGATATTCTGATGAAAAGTTTTATCAATAAAGCTATATCTTTCTTCCACAAATACATGATTAACAATGAAGAAATCATTCAACAAGATTTTCTGACACTGATTACGAATATCTTTCTATGTTTGATTAATTTTTATAACAATTGTTTTTAATCACCTTCTAATGATCAAATTTTGGATCTTTGTCCGTTATAGTACATCAGAAATAATGTTGCTATGGACCTTATAACGTATATTCCAAGTTTTCTCAAAATTTGAATGATTCTAATGAGCTCTGAATAGAGTCACGCTTTTAAAATATAAGTCATTTGATTTTGGTTCTTATTAATAACATGAATAAAAAATTAATAATTCCTATTATATAACTGGATGTTATGCATTTAAAACCACGTTGCTAAAGATTTCTGTTTTCTTCGTGGCATAACTTAATTGGAGATGCAAAGTAATGTAAAAAAAATAATTCAAATTATTTATTTTTGTATTATTTTGCATTTCCGTCTTTGACTTATTTTGCAAATAAATAATTTGAATTATTTGTATTTATAATACAAATAATTCAAATTAGTTATTTTTTGATGTGAATGATCAATTGATGTTGATGTCAAATTATCTATCTGAAATAAATGATGGCTAATGATAAATAATGACTTATCGACAAATTTTCTGCCTGCATTCAAATCGTACTTGGCTTAAGCCTAGTATTTGGATTGTTTGTTTATCTACCATCATTTCGAGATTTACAATTACTTTGATTATGAAATCTTCGCTTACACTGATCGTTAAAAATCACATGAATATTACCGTTGGCAAATGAATAACGTAATTGAAAAATTAGGAAATTAATTATAAATGTCAACTTTTGTAAAGTTTATGTAAATATGTATAATGTATAATATTTCCGTAAAAATGTGTAATGTTTACATAAATAAAACATGTTTCAGTACACAAAATGACACAAATTTTTGAAAACAGCATCAAACACATTACGTATGCTAGGATTTTACCGGACATTCTTCATACGGCAGCAAACAAGCCGAACTTCACCTTCGCATGCGTACGAATATTGTCAAAGCTCATTTTGTTATAAAACGATTTTTTTATAAAAACATCAAAGTATTGGTTTGAGAAGCTGTTTTACATTGTTTCAAGCCATTAACACATTCAAAATAGAACAAAAGAAAAAGCAAAATGAAAAAGACAAGACAAAACATCTACTTTATGGTTAGTTTAAATCATCAAGAACGATTTGGAACCAGTAGAATATATCTCCAAATTCTATATATAAAACATCTACTTTATGGTTAGTTTAAATTGGCAAGAACGATTTGGAACTTCTAGAATATAACCCCAATTGCTAATTTTTATGACTTCTTTGTCGCCAAACTGAATGCTGGAACGGGAAACATCAAAAAATCAATGGAATTGAAACATTGAACAGAAAATTCAAATTCTGTTGCCACTTTGAAAACCATATGTATGACAAAAATGGTGCAATACGAGAAAAAACAATCCATGGCTACAAAAAGGATCCCAAAATTATTAAAAACTCAAATTGGTAAACTATAATAAAATAAGGGTGCTAGATTTGGCGAGAAATCTCTTAGGACATATATTATGTTTATACCGACAATTTAAGTTTTTAGAAATTAGTTAATGAAATTAAAATTGATGATTGCAATATTTGAGAAAAATTTTAAACCTTAAACGTAATACCTTGCTTAAGCTAACATTAATGATTTTAAATTATTTTTCTCATTTTATTTGCTTTCATACCAATTTCAGCATTGCTTTTATTTTAAAAATATTTAAATAAGTTGGAAAATTCTGAAACAGAAATGTTAAAACCTCATTTCTAATATTTTAAGTGACCTTATGAGTCAATTTATTATCCGGATGTTAAAGCAAAGGAAAAAATGTTAATTGTGAAAAAACAAAGATCCTTTTTTCCTCGTTCATAGTTGATATGATCCATTAGTATATCCAAACATTAATACAACCATTACAGAAAATGTATCCATAGTCAAATTTACTTGATTACATTTATTATGTTCACCATAAAAAGTTCACAAAATGAATGCGATCGAGTGAATGTGAGATAAGTAATATATTCGATGCCTGGGATTAGAGATGTGGAAAATTATTCTTGCCTTATTGAAGACCATTGTGTATGAGTGAGAGATAAGGATAGTCTAATAATACCAGGAATCTTTTCTGTCAAATGAGATGATATTGCGATAAATTTTATTCCTTATAAAGTACGAGCATGTTTAGAAAAAATATAACATTTAAATATAAATGTTTTAACAAGTAAGGTATCACAGATCAAAACAAAATATCCAGATGATCATAATGCAGGAAAAAAAACAGAAAATAAAACGAGAATTTACGTAATGAAAAATGAGTATTATCATCACAGTTAGTTCATTTTCTAATTATTATTCAGTCTACATATTTCATAAGACCAACAAGTGACTTTGCTTAGTTATTTATAAAGTAATAGAGACAATTCATTCATATAAATTAGGAGAAAACTTTTTCCTTAAAACATTGCTTATCAATAGGTATTTTATTGGTATTTAATATTTCCAGAATAAGTAACTGCATCTTTTAGTGAAAGGATAAGAAATTATAATTTTTACATTCTTCAAGTATTTTGATTATAGAGGAAATTGTTATTCTTGGCAAATGATAGTCAATACTGAAGTAATATCTGTCATAGTTACGTGAAAAGAATGTTACAGTATCTAATTTTTAGCTCATTCAAACGCAAGTTTAAGAAAAAATATTGAGTCTTTTACCAATAACTGTAAAAATCAAACTGCATTTAAATACTGGAAGAACAAAATGTAGGATACCTTGAGAAGAGGAAATCAGTTCATGAAATACAGTTTTTGAAATGTGATTATTCATTCAATCCAAAGCAAGGAATGTACTGCATCAAAATTATCAAACCAAAAGAAAAAAAGAATTATAAAATAAGCCTAAAAGATGTCCAGAAATAATGGAAGAAGAATAAGAGCTATAATTCATGAATAAAATATGTTATCATTCTTAAATTAAAAAATAAAACACACAATGTAAGACAATGTGCAAAAATAAATTAAAAAAAAAAGAACATTAAAAAAAAGAACAAAGAAAAGAAGAACAAAAAAAAAGACACAAAACATTCAGTTTTGAACTTCGACTAGCACGGTTAGTTAAAAAAACTTTGGAATCATAAACTTTCATCGAGGTACGTCAATTATCTTACCAATAAAGTATTTCCTAGCTGAAATGAGATATACTTTAAGTAAATAGAACATATATTCTAATTAAGCACGATAAAATGAGTGGAAATGATTGTGCTTATTATTCGAGAAATGAAACAAAATCTGTTTCTAATACTCAAAAATAACCATGATAACAATTTGTTTACGTTTCATTCTCTAATTATACATCTATTACAATTCTTTAAATTGCTACGGAAAGTTATATATGCAAAATTTTACTTTAAATTATGTTGTTGTTACTGTTATTAAAGCCAGAGGATCCAATTCAAATTCGAAATTAATTCCAGAAGTCCATAAACAGCCAGAAAATCCAAAAACTAAAGTGGCTTTGAAAAACACTTTTCCAAGTCAAAATTCAAGCAGCTGAAGATATGTTAAGGCGATGCATGTTCAGCTTTACATTTTATGCACAGACTAAAAGTCTTTTGACCCTGAACATATTTGAGGCCTTATAGGTGACATCTGGAGAAGCGTGAAATACAAGTCTGATAGCCACTAATTCCTTCAAAAAGCAATGCGCCAGCGGGCGTTTTTAGGATACCGATTATGAGTAGTCGGAACACTCCAAACATTCATAAGTGTTTCTTTTCAATTTCAGTAAACCTTCACAATCTAATTGCCACATTAAAGGTGGATGGCAAATCAGGTTGTGTGAAGGTTCCAAAGAGGCAGCCTTAGCCAGCGAATCAGCAATCTTTTAATTGCCGACGAGTGACGGGATCCCCTGAAAATGAAAATTAATCCCAAATTTGTTTGAGAGGCTATAGATAGTTTTTAATATAAAATGTTTATAGTTCTGAGTATGGTTCTCCAGGTCTCTGCTGACTACAGAAACTGTAACTCTTTCCCATTATCATGAATTCAGTTTAAGTTAGATTATTTTAAATTATTATATATGAATATAATATACAGAGTGAGAGATTATCATAAAAGTCAAGTGCACATGATCCATTGCAATTGGTTTCAAAATCTTGGGTACATGTATTTTCCACATTTTTTATTTGAGAATTTTGCCCTTACTGTCTTAATGGAAAAATCATGCTTTGCTTCTAAAACGTTTTTGCAAAAATGACGACTGTGCTATAAAATCTACTTAAGTTCAGAACACACAAATGTAAGAAAAAATAGTAGTTTGTTGACTATCATGGATACGAAGAAAACCATTTTGAAATTTTTAAGATATATTAGCACTCTGCCAGGAGGCGTAAAATATTTTAATCGAAGTCAATAGCACAAGTGACAACAGCAATGCCGGAGAAGTCGAATGGTGTTATGGTGGACGTGAAATTGGAAAAAAATTTGGACTTGCCGGTAATCAGAGCGCAAAAAAGTTTTATGAAATACTCTGCATTACTATAAATATAAAATTATCCATGAGCTGAAATAGCTTTATGATGGCTTGTCAGCAAAATAGTCTTTTGCTTTAGAATTTATTTCTCGCGTGAAAGTGATCAATGAATGGCCATGGAACATTTTAACATGAAGTAGTTTCTTTCTGAAGGGATACATCAATGATCAGAATTGCCAATTATGTTAGTAGGGAATTCATTCTCAAGTCAACGAATATCCCTTTATCCTGCAGAGGTCCCTTTGTGGTGCGGACTTATGGAATAATTTATTATAGGGCATATTTTTTTCCTGGCGAGAAGTGCTATAGGAGCCGTTAAGTTTACCGTCACTGACTGACAAGGAGTGTCTTTTGTGTTACTATGTAATTTCAAGTCTTCAATAACACTGGCATTTTGGCAAATCTTAAATCATTGGTCATTGTTTCCCAATCATCTGAACTTAATCCATGAGATTCCTCGCTGTTTAGATGTCTAAAGGTTGTGTTCAATGCTATGGTTGCAAACTTAGCTGAACTGAAGCAAGCATTGCGTAACACGCTCTGACCTTGACCCTGGCATCACGTTGATTGTTGTGAAACATATTTCTTGACGTTAATTTGTTTCAGAAAATGGTGGACAGCATATTAAACGTCTTGTGAAAGTCAGGTGAAATTTAAAAATAATTTGATGCAGTTTCTGGTTTCAGATAAATTAAAAACCGAATTTTATCATCCGATGTGAAAAATATATTGATGTATTGGATGGGCTTATGTAACTTACACTTCATACTGACGGATATCAAAGCTGGTTCAGCATTTAAATTAAACGTAAGCCATTGTTTAAGGATTCAACTGACATTTTTGGTCGCACCAATTAACATTTTAATTCTTGCAAAATTATTTGTTGTTTTAACAATAATTAAATAAGAGATTTTTAATTTTTATCATTTAATTAGATTTAATTAGAGTAATTTTAGTCAAATGCTTCTTATTATCCATGACAAAAATAATTAAATGCGTATTCTCAACATTTAAAAGCAGAGAGTAAATAATATTATGTCTCTACGAATGATATTCTAAAAATTTATATTATTTTCGTTTGTAATACACTACTAGTTATTCTTCTTGATTAAAAGCTGAATTCAGAAAATAACTTTCTACATTAAAATTAAGAAAATTAGTTTAATAGAAAATGAGAGGAAAGCTGGAATAACATGATAAAATATGACAAACAAATATGCTCTCATATCCTGTTTGATTGATTGTATTGAAAAATTAGTAGCATATACTTTAGATTTATTTTTCTAATGTGTTAGTTTTTATTCCCAATGTGTGAATAAAATTTATAATCAATAAACATTTTTGTCAATAGTATTATTTATTTTATTTTATTACATTACATATATTCAGACTTGTATGCTTGATTCTTGAGATCTGCTCGTAAGTCTTCGTCGTTATTAGGACAAATAGCACAATGACAGATGTACAACCACAGAAGAATAACGAAGAAAACACCCAGGGCCACGGTGGGAATCGAACCCATACTCCTACGCTCTCAAGCGATTAGCAGTGATGCCTTTGACCACTCAGCCACGGAGCGCCCTCAATAGTATTAAAGTTGTGTAAATCGAAAATAGTTACATGTATTGTATTTACTTTATCCAAATGATATTATATCGTATCATTTAGATGTAACTCAACCTTAAATTATTAATCTTAAAATAACTATTACAACAATCTGTTAATTAAAAATTAATTTCAAGGTTTAATACTTTCCCAAAACTAAATTTTTTCGTGCACCTGCCAATACAAACATTGTATAAATATTAAAAATCAATTATAACATTCTAAGACGAATTCAATAACAAAATTGTTGCTTTAATAATAAATAAAATATGATTAATACGTAATGATGACATGACTTTGCAACAATTACATGACTTTGCAAAAATTGCAAACATACTTATTTACTTCATATGTAATTTAATCCTTTAAATAACATAAAATACTCACAAAATCGACTTAAATTCAATGATTACAGCATATCGTATTCATAATTCTTTTATGTGCTGGAATCATTGGTCCTCAGGTACTGAACAGAATTTTACGATTCTCAGTTTTTGACTCTACTGGAATTTCAAAAACATAAAACTAGACATTCGTTGCTATAGAGATGGCTACTTTTATGTCAGGTAACTTTATGGTGGATATAATATATATATTGGCTTATTATATATAAGATATTTTTCACATTTCTTAAAGTTTACGCAAGCATTTCTTTAAATACTTTAAAAGGATTTTTTCATGGAAAAATCATTTTTAAGTCATTATCACTTTAAATCTGTTTTCTGGTTGTGTAACA
The DNA here is from genome assembly GCA_037975125.1 of Latrodectus hesperus. NCBI lineage: Eukaryota > Metazoa > Arthropoda > Arachnida > Araneae > Theridiidae > Latrodectus > Latrodectus hesperus. The sequence continues at coordinate 3,389 of JAJQOW010001424.1, read as the reverse complement.
AAAGAATTTAGAAAAAGATATTTCAAATGTAAATAAAATCCTCTTTATAATATTATTTTAATAAAAAATTATTTATAGTTATTATGTTATCAAATTATTCGTTCAATTTATAAACATTTAAAATGTTTTCATTATTTTACTTTAACATTAGTAATTAATATTTGAAGGATCTTTGGACCTTTATATAAATGGACAAAGTAATTTGTAAGAAAAGATATTTTTCTAAATATTGATTTGTATTACCATGCATTGATTGATTTATACACAAATATTAAGTCATCTAAACTTACTGATAAATAATGTTAGTATATTTTTCGTTGTTTAAAATTTTCTCTCAGGTACAAAAATGTTCTATTTTGGGTTTAAAAAAAACATAGCATCAAATTAATATATAAAAATATATCTTCATAATAATTAGGAGACGTAAAAGTTAATATTGTGAGTATGAACCAGTAAAATACTGTACTTTGCTGATTACATTTTTAAAAGTAAATTAAAAATGTAATCAGCAAAGTACTGCTGATTACATTTTTAAAAGTTCAAAAAATATCTACACTACTGGCCATTGAAATTGCTACACCAGGAAAGCGGCACACCACACACGTGAAATTTGCATGACAGGTAGAACTTGCTGTGATATGCAAATGATTACATTTTCAGCGCATTCATACAAAGCAGGTGACATTAGTGACATCTACAATGTGTACAAAACCAGAAATTTGACAGCAGTTGTCTCATACTCAATTTCCGTTTCAACGTTGTTTTCGGCAAAGAAATGTGTTGTAATGCTTCGTGTAAGAAGAAGAAATGCCTATCAGCACGTGTCTGACTTTGATCGAGGAAGGATTATAGCCTACCGGGATTGCGGTTTATCGTACTGCAATATTGCTGCTCGATTCGGTCGAGACCCCATGACTGTTAGCAGAATATGGTATCGATGGGTTCAGGACAATCATACGGAACGTCATGCAGGATCTCAGCGACCCCCATCACTAACAGCAGAGAAGACAGACATCTTATCCGCATGGTCACAAGGGATCTTACAGCCACGTCACGAACCCTGAGTCGAGAAATGGAGTCGTTTGCAAGGCAACAAGTTTCTGCTCGAGCAGTTCGACGACGTTTGCAGCAGCATGGATTGTCTGCACGGCAACCATGGCTTCGGCTACCCTTGACGCTGCGTCACAGACATGAGCGCCTTCAATGGTGTGATCAGTGACGAACCTGGACGCGGAAATGGCATCACGTCATCTTTACAGATGAATCTCGTTTCTGTATACAGGACCATGATGGCCGCATCCGTGTTTGGAGGCATCGTGGAGAACGCGCATTTTCAGCTTGCATTGGACATAACCATACTGGCTCATCTGCTGGAGTGATGGTATGGGGTGCCATTGCAACACGTCTCGATCACCTCTTGTTCGCATTACCGGCACTTTGAACAGCAACCGTTACATTTCCGATGTGTTAAGGCCCGTGGCTCTGTCCTATCGTCGAGGCCTTCCTAATGCTTTGTCTCAACAGGTTAATGCACGACCGCATGTTGTCCGTACTGTTTTGAACTTCCTTGATACAGAACAGGTTCAACTGTTACCCTGGCCAGCACGTTCTCCTGATCTGTCACCAATTGAGAACGTGTGGTCAATGGTTGCCGAGCGATTGGCACGCCATCACTCACCATCCACTAATGTCGATGAACTGTGGCATAGTGTTGAAGCTGCATGGATTGAGATCCCCGTACATGCCATACAATCTCTGTTTGACTCCATGCCTAGGTGGATAAATGCTGTTATTGCAGCCAGAGGTGGCTCCTCTGGGTACTGATTTCTCAAGATCTATACATCCTAATTTCCAGTAAATCTAATCACTTGTTCTTTCCACTATAATGTATGTGACCAATAAATATCGTTCTGTTATTTGCATTCCTTCTGGGTGTAGCAATTTTAATGACCAGTAGTGTAGTTAAATTTTCAAATTACTTATATTTCTTGGAAAATTTAACAGTGATAATCATTTTCTAAAATTAATTTAGTTATAAAAACAATAAATATATAGAAATGTATCATGAACAATAAACAGTTATTTATTAGATAGGCACTGTTTCAAAAATAAATTTGAAATATATTTATCCTTTAAATTTAGTTGTTGAATATAAAGATTAATAGGAAATCAAAATGATTCGTTTTCCGAAGTTACAACTAAATTTGATTGGGATTCGTTAATTCTAGATGTGTTGAGATAAAATAGAACCTAGAATAATTGTGTACACAGAGAGTTAATAATATCCAATATTTATAATTTGTGACTACTATATTCTCACTAAACTACTATAATCTGTGATTTTTGCATCATTCAATGTAAAAATCATAAATCTAGTAAGAGTACTTTCTTTTACATTGATTCACACATAAACGGTATAATGGAGGAAACTTATCACGTGAAAATTGCTTTTTCAATGCGATTTACTTGGATGATAATTCTCAAAGGGTAATAAAATTATCTAAAGGAAGTTTTCCATCGTCGTTAGTTGGTGTTTAGGCTTCATTTCTTCAGTTCAATAGTTCATTGGCTCGATTCACTCCTTTGCCTTGTACACCTGTATTGATTCGTTATTGACTTTAAAGAATAGTTTCCATTCTAAATAGCTCTCGTGTGCATAAAATGATGATTAAACAAAAAATGACCATTTCCATTAATTTTATTTAATTACTAAAATTTAAATAACTATTATCAAAAAAAATTAGTTTCTAGCAATTTTAATGAAGTCTGAAATCATCCAATGCACATTTAAAGCCATACAATGTTACTCATTAATATACAATTCTAACAGTAAATTGCATGAATTATAACATAAAATGTTTGCTAGCATGATATTTCACCACAGCATGTTCATTTTTTGCCCCTTAAGTCACAGGAATACAGCTTTTTCATACAATGTAAAGGTTGATTTCAAACTTCTGGAAAATCCATTCTTGAGCTGATAATCAAATTCAGAACTGATGTATTCCTAGACAGGGATCTAATCACACATTTGTAATAAGGTATAAACATACGCTTAAGGCATATAACTTAAGGAATTGTAGTACACTTTTTTCCCTCATTATCCCTTTTTCTCTTTATCCAAATAATAAAATACTTATAATTGTTTTTTTCGCAAAAAAATTATAAATTACACACTGTTTTTCCAACGTTCATGATTACGTTCTTCATAATTATAATTATCAATCGTGTTTTATTTGCTTATGTATATTTTAATGATTACAGGGCAAGCAAAAATCTTAACGTTCAAAAGAGTAACAAAGATTTATAAAGATTAAAAAATATTATTAATAAAATTTAATATTTAGAATACGAAATGATTATTGCACTGTAAAATCTCATATTTAAAA